>JAWVWS010000509.1:0-25000 GCA_033807775.1 Saussurea involucrata | reverse complement strand
CTGAACATGTGTGGTTACATCTTGGCCTTCCTCCATCTTAGTTCTATAAAGTGCCTGAAGGGTTCTCAGGCGTTCACCGAACACATAGCTTTGATGAAGCTCCCCTAAGTGGATTATCATCTCTAGTGCCGTATATGAGAATATTTCCACATCTTCTCGTAAGAGTGGATCCATAGTCTCAAGCATAAGACGTGATATGTCGATTGAATCATCATTATGTTTTAACCAAGACTTGTGATCTTCAGTGGAGGTAAGAGGAGGTTCTTGACGAAGAGGTACGTTAAGAAGATATGATATGTGTTCACTTTTGAGAACTTGTCTCAATCTGCGAAACCAACTTGGGAAGTTTTGTGTGGTTAACTTTTCTTGGTTAAGCCATGCTCTTAGGGATGAATTAATCGTAGTGTTTGCCATCTACAAAATTTTAACAAAGTTAATATAGTATTTTCAATATTATTTATTAAGCAAATTAATTACCCTTTCGTTTTCTAAAAACATTAATTTGCATAAAATCTAGGATCCAACGTTGCAAAACAAATGAAACGGTTAGGTGACCTTTATCCCGTCCATTTAATCCAACAAGGTAGATAACGTTTATCGATTACATTAAATGTAATTCCTAGCGTTATGGGATCCTTAACAACTTGTTTGTTAATTGGCATGTTTGATCCCATCTATGCCTTGGGTTTCTAATGCTTAGGTGACCTTTATCACAAAAGATTACCAATCAAGTCACCCTACTTGAAACAACATGTGAAACTCACATCCATGCGGTTAGGTGACATTTATCCCACAATAACATAAGAATCACCTCATTCATCTCAAGACAATCCAAGTGGTTAGGTGACCTTTATCCCACAAGGGTGTCATAGCGACGTATTGAGTGTTTCTCAAAAGGACGGCATAGACTTGCATTTTGAAAAAAGGATTTATAATGTTTTATAATTCTAGTTTTAAAACATTTTATTGTCATGTGTTAGTATTCAATAAGATATGGTAATATTTAAAATCTTATTTCACATTAAATGGTTCCTATTAGTTAAATAAAATCTCTATTTTATCAACTAATTATATATATGATCATATGTTAATATTA
The DNA here is from genome assembly GCA_033807775.1 of Saussurea involucrata. Lineage (NCBI taxonomy): Eukaryota > Viridiplantae > Streptophyta > Magnoliopsida > Asterales > Asteraceae > Saussurea > Saussurea involucrata. Next base: position 23,904 of record JAWVWS010000509.1, on the reverse strand, counting down.
ACGTTTGAGTTTGATCATAATAAGAACCATTTATAGTCTTTTAATAAAACACTTTTATTATTAGATTATGAATTTGTATGAGTTTTAAAAACTCCTTCTATCAAAACTCAAAATCTCAATTTTTGTCTTAAAAACCATAGTACCATATTATTGCATGTATCCAATAATCAAGGTACTCCTTTTAAGAAAAAAAGAAATTTTCATCAAAATGAATAAATTTAAAATCTCCATTTTAAATAATTTGGCTCAATTAAAATCCAATTTTATAGTCACGTCGTTTTTAAATAAACAATTTTATATAAAACTTATTTGAACCAATTTGCATGTCATTGTTTTAAAATCTCCATTTTAAATATCGGTTGATATAAAATCTCTATTTTAAACTTGGTTCATTTAAAATCTAATTTTAAAATTTCTCGCTTCAACTTTAAACAATTTTTAATAAGCGCATTTGAACCAATTTTATGTTCTTTACTAGCATACAATATCCTATATTTTAACGCATCAAAAAGAACATAATCAACCATAAAACATGCAAACGAATGTGCATAAAACAAAGCCATTTCTAATGACATTTCTTGTGAGCCAAAACAAGAAATGCCAAGTCCATTCCTAAGAGACAAAATAAAATAAAAAACTTCAAGCTCCATCTTCAAGCTCCATGTTGGCCTTCTTCTTGTTACATTTTATAAAATAAAAACTAGTTTTAACAACTAATCTAATACTTACAAAATGAACAAAAGAAACATGAAATAATAAAACCTATTTACTATTACAAACCAACATGAATAATAATAAAAATTATAACAAATTTAAAAAAAAAAACAACAACCAACATATTGGTCCATGGCTTGTTTATGCACATTTTTCATAAACAAAATAAAATAAAACAACACTTTGTTTTTCTTAGGCAACCTTTATGTAACAAAAATGCATGTTAAAATTTTGTTACATAAAATATAAAATTTTCACAAACAAGTTGCCAAAGAAGCCATGCATGAACTTTTAATACCAAAATGAAATTTTATCCATGGCTTCCAAAAACCAAGTTTTACAAAAAAAAAACTTATTTACTAATCATGCATTATAACATAGGCTCTGATACCACTTGTTGGGATTTTATGTTCAAACATGGGTTTCGAAAAACTCATAAGGATAAAATTAATTTACGCAACGGAAGCAAAAATAAAGTTTTTGAACAAAAACATAAAACCATTTTACTCCCACCAAGATCTTGTTACATGCAAGAAAAGATAAATAAGAACATACCAAGAGAGTTTAGACAATACAACCTTTGTAGACTTTGAATCCTCTTGGGAGGTTGGAAGTTGATGAAGATGGTAGAACCCAAAATAGAGCTCCTCTAGAGTAGTCGACCGACAAGCTCCAACACCAAAGTATGCTAGTACTTTTCTTGAGATGAGATACAAGAAAAATCCCTTCTTTGTAAATACTACACTAGTATTTAAAAGAGAAAAAAGGAAAAATACACACACTATGTGTGTGTGTATTTCGGCCGAAACCAAGAGGAGAGGGAGAGAGTGAGCAAAAACAAGTGTTGTGTAATTTCTCAAATGACATCTCTTTATTTACTTCAAAGTTATGAGACAACACATCATTTTCTATTGGTTACCAAAAGAACGTCCAACCAAAACACATGCAATATTACAAAACAAACCCTCCAGATTTAAGATGTTTAAAATCAAGGTTTAAGTATCTTAAACTTCCTCTTGAAATCCCTCCTTTCCTTTTAGTTATATAAAATGAATCCATCATATGTCTTATTTTATTTAACCAATAAATATATTATTTGCATCTAATATTATAAATCATATTTATAAATATTTTCAAGAATTAATTAATATTTATCAAGAATCGAGTTCTTATAAATATCAATTCGGTATCTACTTGTTGTTCGGTGTGACCCTATAGAATCATATATTACCGGTAATATTATTTTATAATCATTCTTGAGCATATAGATCCAACAATTACAATTGGTGCTGAAACCAAAGCTTCTTTCAAAAGGTTAAAAGCTTTCTTACAGTCATTGTTTAAATCAAAAGGTTGGTCATGATGAAGTAACAAACATAGTGGTTTTAAAATTTTTGAAAATCCTTTATAAATCTCCTGTAAAAGCCAGCATGGGCAAGAAAACTTCTAATTCCTTTGACATTTGTAGGTTCTGAAAGTTTTTCAATAACTTCCAGCTTTGCTTTATCAACTTCTATTCCTTTGTTTGAAATTAAGTGTCCCAAAACAATGCCTTCTTTGACCATGAAGTGACATTTTTCCCAATTTAAAACTAAATCAGTTTCTTCACATCTTTTAAGACTTTGTTCAAGATTTTTCAAACATTCTTCATATGAAGATCCATAGACAGAAAAATCATCCATGAATATTTCCATAGAAGTTTCCAACATATAAGAGAATATGGACATCATGCACCTTTGAAATGTGGCAGGGGCATTGCATAGTCCAAAAGGTATTCTTCTGAAAGCAAAAGTACCAAAAGGACAAGTGAAAGTGGTTTTCTCTTGGTCCTCAGGTGCTATGGAAATCTGGTTATAACCAGAATATCCATCCAGAAAACAATAATATTCTTTACCTGCAAGTTTATCCAACATTTGGTCAATGAAAGGCAATGGAAAATGGTCCTTATGTGTTGCTTTGTTAAGCTTTCTATAATCCATACAGATTCTCCATCTTGACACTACCCTAGTTGGGATCAACTCATTCTTTTCATTTTCCACAATTGTCACACCTCCCTTCTTAGGAACACATTGAATAGAACTTACCCAAGAACTACCAGCTATAGGGTAAATAATTCCAACATCTAACCACTTAAGTATTTCTTTCTTGACTACTTCTTTCATCATAGGGTTTAGTCTCTTTTGTGGTTCTACAGATCTGAAGTCTTTGTCCTCTAAAATGATTTTGTGCTGACAGATTGATGGACCAATGCCTTTTAAGTCAGAAATCGTCTAACCTATGGCCTTAGTATGGGCTTGAAGTACTTTTACCAACTGTTTTTTCTGTTCTTGTTCTAAAGAGGCAGAGATAATGATAGGTAATTTGTCTCCATCTCTTATAAAAACATATTTGAGATGTGTAAGAAGTTGTTTCAATTCAAGGGTTGGTGGTGCTTCAATGGATGGTAGGGGATTTTCTCTAGTGGTTTGTTCCAATGCTTCATATGCTGCAACAGGTTGCAACATGTTAGCACATTGTTGGTCATCACTATCCTCTAAATCATCATCATCATATTCCTCATCTTCTAGGTCATCTACATTCAAGTCATCATCCTCAAACTCATCATCTTCATCTAAAACTTCCTCTAAGGTCTCATTATGACACAAAGATTCTATAGAGCTTAGGCCATAACATTCTTGTTTCTCATCTGGGTATTTCATGGAATTTAATACATTGAAGGTGACATTTGGTTATGAACTCTCATGGTCAACTCTCCTTCCCGGACATCTATGAGGGTTCTACCCGTAGCTAAAAATGGCCTTCCTAACAAAATAGGTGTGTCTTTGTCAGCTTCAAAGTCTAAAATAATGAAATCAGCAAGGAATATGAATTTGTCTACTTGTACCAACACATCCTCTATCTTTCCCTTGGGATAGGCTATGGACATGTCAACTAATTGTATGGTAACAGTTGTAGGTCTAGCCTCTCCTATTCTAAGTGTGTTAAAAATGGACAAGGGCATAAGATTGATGCTAGCACCCATATCACATAAAGCTTTTCCAACCTCTTTGCCTCCTATAGAACAGGGAATTGTGAAACTACCTGGGTCTTTCTACTTAGGAGGGAGTTTGTTGGTCAACAGGGCACTACAACCTTCAGTCAAGGCTACAGTCTCATATTCAATCAATTTATTTTTCTTGCTTAAAATATCCTTAAGGAATTTGGCATAAGTAGGCATGCTCTCAATTGCTTCAACCAAAGGGATGTTGATGTGCAATTGTTTGAACACATCTAGAAACTTCTTGAATTGTTCTTCCTCCTTTTGCTTCCTCATCCTCTAGGGATAGGGAATGTAAGGTGGAACAGGGGTGACAACAACCTTCTTAGGATCATAAGTGGATGGAATAGTGGGTATGACCTGTTCAATTGCTATTTTTGGTTTTTTAGTTCTATCAATGGATGCTGCAGCATCTGCTGTAGCATCAACTGCAGGTGGTTTCTCTTTTTCTTTACCAACAGGGGGTAACAGAGGCAAGTCAGACTTATCAGGTTTTGATACAGGCTTAGAAGTTGGTTTGTGTCTAAGGACACTCTTAGGGGATTGAACAATGATAGGGGGTACCATTGTGACACCCTTTTCTTTGTCTGTGATGCTAACAGTCTGTGGGTCTTTTGGTATTGTATTCACTAAGTCCTCTCTTTACTTATTCCTTGACTATGTTCTTAGGAGTCTCAGTAACACTAGGCAAAGTTTCAGCAGGTCTGTTTCTTAATTCAGTTGCAATCTGTCCAATCTGAGTTTCCAAAGCCCTTAAGGCTGTGTTTTGATTGTTGATTGTTGTGTTTGTGTGGTTGATGAATCCTTTCAACACTGATTCCAAGGAAACACGTGATTCACCTTGTTGTTTCTGCCTAACTTGGTTTGACTGTTGATTCTGTTGGTTGTTTGATTGTTTTTGAAAATTTGAACTTTTCTGTTCTTGTGCATTAGGTGGGTTCAAACATGGACTATTCCAGGAGAAATTGGGATGGTTCTTCCAATTTGAGTTATAGTTGTTTGAAAACTGACCATTTCTGTTTTGCACATAGTTTACAGATTTAGTATTTTGATCACATTTGTCATAGGTATGAGGTCCACTACATAGTACACACTGGTCGAGTAGTTCTTCAGAAGTAGATGCTGCAGCAACAGTGCCAGGTGGACCAAACATGTTTTTAATCATGTTGGTAAGTGAGGCAAGTTGTGCAGTGATAGCAGTGTAAGTATCTACTTCATGAATACATGCAACCGTTTTAGGTATTATTCCACGTGAATCAAACCATTGACCATTGTTACTTGCAATCTTTTCCAAAATTACCAATCCATCATTATAGGTACTAAGGGTGAAGGCACCTCCTGCAGTAGCATCAAACATTCCTTTAGCAGTGGTACTTAAACCATTGTAGAATGTTTCTAGCTGTATGCATTAGGGTAGTCCATGGTGAGGGCATTTCCTTAACAGATCCTTAAACCGTTCCCAAGCATCCGAAATTGCTTCATCGTCCAGTTGTCTAAACATGCTTATTTCATTTCTGGACTTGGCATTCCGTGTTGGTGGAAAATACTTTTTCAAAAACTTTTCAGCCATATCACTCCAAGTTTCAACTGAGTTAGGTTCTAAAGAATTAAACCATGATCTTGCTCTATCTCTGAGTGAAAAAAGGAAATAACTTCATCCGTAAGGCATCATCAGTTACTCCACTGAAATCAAAACAATAAGTGATTTCCATAAAAGTTTTTAGATGTAAATGAGGGTCCTCAGATGGTAGGCCTGCGAACTATCCACTAGATTGGAACATATTAACTATTACGGGTTTCAGTTCAAAGTGGGCACATTTCAACTGTGGTCTAACTATGCCAGCATGCAACTGGTCAAGCATGGGCATAACATAGTCCATAATCCTTCCCTTTTTAGAGTTTGCAATATTGATGATGTTTTGGGGTTCAGGCCTTTGTTGTGGTCCATATTGAGGGCCTTCTATGAAATGTTCTTTCAATGTCAGGATCAAGTTCAAATATGTCACCGTGAAACAAACATGGCATGCAACCCAAAAATATTTAACAAGTTGACTAGAAAAATCAGATTAAAAGTGACATAAGAAAATTATTTCTTTGGCTAGGGCCTATAAAGGGCAGACTTCAACATCAAGGCCTGCCACAAAAGAGGCCAGGACAGAAGATGTGGCAGAAGAGGAGGAACATGCTGTTGAGGAGGAAGAAGATGATGTGGTGTTGGTTTCTAAGAAGGGATTTGGTAAGAGGTTTAGTTCTGAAGGGTAGAGGAGAAGTATGAGTTATTCAAGAGAAAGTTGGTCATTTAGAGAGGGGATTCAGTCCCAAGGTTGTGGAAAAATCCCCATTCATTCTGGAAGTTATAGAGGAGTTAGGATGGGATGAATTGTGTAAAGTTCCACCCAAGCACAACATAGATTGGGTGAGAGATTTCTAAGCAGAGGTGGCTGCCACAAAAGGCAGTGAGGTGAAGGTTAGATGTAAAAAGGTATCCTTCTCTGCTGAGAGCCTGAGAAGATCAATGATTTATATGAACTAACCCCTCCTGCAGATTCTGTGTACAAGAAATTGATGAGAAGGGCATCTGCCACTGAAGCCAAGAGGATTCTGGAGGTGATTGTTAAGCCCATAGTAGATTGGAAGGATGCTAAAGAGGGCAACAGAGTCTTGGAAACTCACCATTTGAAGCCTCAAGCCAATGTCTGGTTTCATTTGGTTAGGGATACCATACTGCCCACATCACATGACACCATCATTACTTTTGAGAGATGCCTGCTCATTTACGGCATAATGGAAAGGAAACCTTATGATGTTGGTCAGCTCATCCACAAAAGCATCAAGGCTTGTGCTGAAAATCCAAGCGGTGGATTATGGCATCCTGCCTTAATCCACACCTTAATCAACACCTTAATGGAGAAAGCTAGAGTTCAAAACTTGGAGGATGATGAGCTGGTAAGTAAGAAGGCTGCTATGGACATCATAGCCATTGGCAGAATCATGATGAACCAAGTGAAGCGGAAGGGCGATGAAGCTGGATTATCAAAGAGAGCTATTGGGGATCATGCTGCAGAATCTGCTGCAGCATTGGATCCAGCTCAAGCAGCTTGGACACTACTGTTGTGGCACTATTGGTGAAGATGATGGAGGAAAAGCAGCAAAAGTTAATGGCAAAGTTGGAAGATCAGGACAGTTTCTGGGAGGAGAAACTGATCACTCAAAGAGATGATATTGTGGCTGATTTTGGAAAGAAAGATATAGCCATGGGAAGAAGAATCAAGAGGTAGGAGAGAGAGATTGGTGAGCTGAGGAGAGACCTTGCCTTGCATAGGCAATGGGAAAGAAGAAAATGGGAAAGAAAAGAAGATGTGGAAATGGGAGAATGGAAAGCTGATCACATGGAGGCTGCCAATAACCTACCCACCTACCCTCAAGAGCTCATATATAGAGATGAGGAGTTGTTGAAGAAGGTTGCTGCAGCACCTACTCCTCTTTAGTAGGCAGGTTCATTTCTTTTCCTTAGCTCTAATTAGATTTTACACTTTGTTCTTTTTAATTTTTTTTATTAGTCCACAAGTGTCTGGGAATCTTTGCTGAATTCATGTGATAGTTAGTTAAGGCAAACATGACATAACCCTAATAATTTAATTATTGCATGTTCACTTTTGAAATGTCAATGCTAGAACCAAGCCATGCATTCCTAGGCAGCAACTAGGCAACAATTCTGAATTTTAGGAGAGGATTTAGGCCATTTTTCTCAAACACTAAGCCTGGCTAGCACCAACCCTTTGCACCATTTGCCCTTTGAGCCTAAAAATGTCACTCAATCAACAATGGGGACATTGTTTCATTCAAGTGTGGGGGAGGGTTTGTGTAATCTACTTTAAGGCTGAAAAAGATAAAGGAAATATTCCTTTTATCTTGTCCAATAAATATAAACACCCTTGTGATATTGGCATCACTGGCTTAATCAGTTTTGATATTGGCAATTCTGGCTCAATCAAATACCTTTCTGTTGTGATATTGGTACAAAGGCTCAATCAAATACCTTTCTATTGTGATATTGGTATAAAGGCTCAATCAAAAACCTTTTAGGCCAGTTAAAAAATCTGACAGAAGGTAGTTACTGCAGTATGCGTTGCAGCATGAAAACAGAAAGCAAGGAAAGTGAGAGAAAATGATAAAAGCCCTGAAATGTCAAAACCCAAAAAGCCCTATTGATCCTTAGTTCAGATTTTGGTTCTGCCTGACAATAGGAACATGTGCCTTGGCCTATGGTGTTACATTGAGAAAGTTGAACAAACTTTGATTTATGAAAGGCTATGTTGACTGTTTGATTTTAGCAAACTTATATCACAATTTTTTTTATATTTCACCTTTCAAATTGAGTCTTTTTAATTTATCATTTGTGTTGCTTGGGGACAAGCAACAGTCAAGTGTGGGGTGTGATAAGTGCATAATTTATCACATTCTAAGCACTTATTTTCTAGATATGTAATCCTATTTTAGTTTCCCAATCACCGTAACTGAGTCTTTTGGTTTGATTTTACCCTTTATTGTAGTTTGGAGCTAAGTAGGAGGAATGAATTCTGGTTGTGCTTATTTTGATGAAAATCTAACAGTTTGGTATGCTGCAGCAGGCTACAGCTTGGATCGCAGTTCCTGGAAAGTACAAGACGTCACTTCATAAACTTTTTGTTGGGGAATCTTGTGGCCACCACCTCAGCCCTTCTTGCTAGCTGGAAGATAGGGCATCTTCAAGGAATAACATCATGGAGGAGGCTACTTTAAGAAGGCATATTGCAAACCCTTTAGCCTTTGTGTAATAACCATTGGTTAATGAAATCTTTTGTACTTGTAAGTTGACATTAGATGCTCTCCCTTAGTATAAATAGGAGCTTAACTCCAGGTTTATTTTACACCTTTCCTTGCCTTGTGCAAGTTACATTTCAGTTCCTAGTTACTTTAATTTGTACTTCTAGTTTCTTCTAACAAGGAAACTAGCTAAGTAGTTCATTTACCTACTTAGAAGCAATTGTTATCTTTTATTTGCTTTAATCTAACATCGTTGGTTCATCCTTGTTTCTTATACTTACATTCTTGTTTGATCACCATGTTTTGCATGTATTTTGGAACGATGATGGGCTAATATCCCTAGCTTGGGTGTAAGTAATGGTTGGGAGATAAAGGCCCTTGTGTGGTGGAAGATTGCTTTCGCTATTGGCTATCAACCTTGCTATTCACCCCTTATTTCTAAGTTTCATCTAAGTAGTTTTCTTGACAAGGTGATGTATGTTGTTCTACTTAGATGAGTTGGACTTGAATGCAAGCCAACTTAAATTTTAGAGCTCTGAAGTGTTATAATATCAATTTTTATAAATTATGAACTATATGAAAAGACCAGTAGTACAGATCTTACTGATCTTACTACCTTTTTCATATAGTTCACAATTTATAAAAATTGATATTATAACGCCTCTAAAATTTACGTTGACTTGAATTCAAGTCCAACCATCTAAGTAAAACAACATATGTGACCTTGTCAAGAAAACTACTTAGATGAAACTTAGAAACAAGGGGTGAATAGCAAGGTTGATAGTCAATATCGAAAGCAATCTTTCACCACACAAGGGCCTTTATCTCCCAACCATTACTTACATCCAAGCTAGGGGTATAAGAAACAAGGATGAACCAACGATTTTAGATTAAAACAAATAAAAGATAACAATTGCTTCTAAGTAGCTAAATGAACTACTTAGCTAGTTTCCTTGTTAGAAGAAACTAGAAGTACAAAATAAAGTAACTAGGAACTGAAATGTAACTTGCACAAGGCAAGGAAAGGTGTACAACAAACCTGGAGTTAAGATCCTATTTATACTAAGGGGAGAACATCTAATGTCAATATAACAAGTACAAAAGATTCCATAACCAATGGTTATTACACAAAGGCTAAAGGGTTTGCAAGATGCCTTCTTAAAGTAGCCTCCTCCATGATGTTATTCCCTGAAGATGCCCTGTCTTCCAGCTAGCAAGAAGGGCTGAGGTGGTGGCCACAAGATTCCCCAACAAAAAGTTTATGAAGTGACGTCTTGTACTTTCCAGGAACTGCGATCCATGCTGTAGCATCATGCTACAACATACCAAACTGTTAGATTTTCATCAAAATAAGCACAACCAGAATTCATTCCTCCTACTTAGCTCCAAACTACAATAAAGGGTAAAATCAAACCAAAAGACTCAATTATGGTGATACTAAAATAGGATTAAATATCTAGAAAATAAGTGCTTAGAATGTGATAAATTATGCACTTATCAACTACCCGTCTTCAACTTTAGGAACCTCTTTTGACGTGTCAAGGTGTCTTGTACTCAAAACAAACAATTCCCTTCATCGGGCAATCTCTTGGGGGTGGTCAGTCTTCCCACATTTTAAGCAAGGAATGGGGTTTGAATTGCAAGTGATGTTACACTTGCTTAGGCACTTTGGACACCACCTTGTCTCTCAACGGTTATCAAAGTTCTTTACTCCTATAAAGGGTCGCGACCTCTTGGGAGGTCCGTAATTTCTCTCCCATGTTCTCTTCTCTCCTACCACCTCTCTTTCTTCCCTTCCCTGGGCATGGACGAACCATCGAAATCATGTCTGACGGTATGCCCTTGAGATAGGCCTTGATCTTTTCTTTTTCAGTCGGGGCCACATGCCCGACCAAACCTAGCTTCTCCATAAACTATCAGGTGTACTCCCTCACCGACATACTTCCTTTATCGAGGGCTCGAAACTCCTCTTCAATACGGTCCATCGTCTGCTCGTTACAATATTCCTCCATAACTTTCTCCTTGAATGTGGCCCAACTCATCTTGGCCAAAAGAATGGCCTCTATAGTAGACTTGACGACATTACACCAAGTGAGTGTTAGGCCCCGAAGCATCTGAGATCCAAACCTTACCTTTTGGCCTTCATAACATTCACTTGCTTCAAAGGCTTCCTCTATTTCTCGGATCCAGTTCATACTGGCGACTGGATCATCTGACCCGACAAACTCCGGTGGTTTGCTACAGAAGAATGACTTGTACGAGCAATTCCTCCCACCTCGCCTTGTGTCATTCGTTGCAAACTCATCAGTTGGGATCGCATTTCCGGTAACCTTAGACCCCGCAACTATCACGTTCTCGGCAACCGTTTCGTGTCTACAACTGCTAACATCCCATGTCCTCCATCATCTTCATGAAAAACTCTTGTTGCTTGGACATGGCCGCATTCATCGCTTGCATCATGCTAGCCATCATTTCTGTTTGAGGGGTCACTTCTTCCATGACCGGGTTTGAGGAAATCAAATTGACCCTTGGTATGTGCTCCGGTCCCGCGCCCAATATGTTGGGTCTAGGTGGTTTCGTAGTTGCATTGATTATTTCTGTTACATCGGTCGTGGACGCGGTCTCCTCATAACCGTCCGTCAATGTTCACGGTCTACCTCGAGTATTAACCATTATCCATTGTCATCCATATGAGAAGGGAGGTAAGAAATAGGCTATAAGAGTTAAACATATAGAAACGTACTACTACATTCATCAATCATCATAAAAATAGTAAGTCAAGTATGCTCACGTAATAACACATTCATAATAGCATTAGCTAAGTGAAATTTGAACATATTATATACAAGAATTATTGTTATCATCTTCATAATTCTTAATTAGCGTAATTTCGTCGACTCTAAGACCATCATATCTTAGAAGTTCTACCTAATCTCAGCTTAAGTCTAGACATCTTACATTCATGCCTAGTTCACTTAAACTAGAGCTCCAATACCAACTTGTAACACCCCTAAAAATAGAGGTAAATTTAAACCTGAATATTGACGTAATCATAACATTCCATATAAAAGAAATCACCCAAATAGGGGAAACAATAATAACATTTACAAACCTATGAATGGAAATTATAAATGACAACTCATTAATCTAAACTATTTCCGTCTATACTAAAACAATTGTGAACACAATTTCCCAAAAGGTATCTATACATTTTTGTATGCCAAGCTCCCAAAAGATTATCTCCAAAAGCTGTATAATATGAAATGAAATGCTAACGATTTTATTTGTTAAATTATAAGAAAAAAGAGCTTTTGTAATAATTGAAAATTGACGTTCACCCGAATGTGGTGCACCAAGCGGTTCAAATGTGATTACACGTTTGTCTAATTACTACACGTCCATCCAGTGTGTCGTTATACATATATAAGAAGTCCGCAATCCATGTGGTGCGCTTCACACATCACAAATTAAAGAAACGTTGTTAGGTATTTGAGAAAACATGTCTCGCAATTCATTTTTAGCCATTTCCACATTTCTAGTGCCTCACGCCTGAGAGTTTGACGACTTACCGATTTTTAGCGAGGTTGTAGACATTTTTGGATCATCTTCGTCATATAAGGACTGTTGAAATGTCCAAACGGCAACCCCATTTGAATGACGCATTTATTTTCCATTTCCCGGGTCAACACGACATCGTACAACCATATTTAACCTTCATTGTCAAGTATGGGTTGACTTGAATCACCTCTGGACTTCAACCCCGGGCACGTTCTTTCGGTGTGCCTCTTTCACGTCGAGTTTTCCGTGGTCGTAAGGAGAGCTCCATACATTTTGCATTGTGCCCTTTTGCTCCCATTAATGAGAACCACCATATTATATCCATTCCAAACTTTGGATTTCCGTCCGTGCTCAGCAAGAACTTCTCTAATTTGTTCATTTAATGCATCACCATTGACCATTTTGAGCGAAAGATGGAAGAATTGAGATATTGAAAACTTGCGAAAAACTAATACGAGATAGCGAGAATTGTGGATGAGAATTGCGTATTTTGCGTTTTATTACTTTGTATCTTACCCAATTCACCAACTGACATATTTATAGTGTTTAGGGTATAAAAAAACCAAAAAAACGGTCAGATTTGAGAAAAAACGGTAATATTACCGTTAAAAAGGGTAAAAAAATGGCTACAATTTTCAAAAAAATGGGTCGGGCTGGGCCGGCTTGGATCCGGGCGTGCAGTCGGTCCCGGGTCGGGCCGACGAATCTACCGAAAACTCGGCATGGACGTAACCGACAAGCTTCAATTCGGGCTTGAGGTGGGTCGGGCTTGGCCTTGGTCATTTTGGCCATCTCTACCTCCTGCCGCCCTAAAGATTAAAAAAACATAAATGGAGAAAAGGAAGGCAATAATACTATGCACAGGAGATGCCACGTCAACCGTATGTGATTCTCCTTTATAGATGTATATAGATACTCTAAATTATTAAAAAAATGGCTTTACCACAAGTGTCGGCTATGTCACACAAAGTCAGATAAGGTTGTGAGAGACATAAGAACTATAAAATGCTCTAGGGTTTTGTCTAGAAGTTTCTTTTGCACCCCTTTATGTTTTCCCTTCATGTTTGAACTATTATCATAACCTTGTTTTCGCATATTGTCTATATCTAGATCAAGAGATTTTAATTCAAATTGTAAAATTTAAACAAGCCTTGGCCAGTGGTAATATTACCGTTAAAAAGGGTAAAAAATGGCTATAATTTAAAAAAAAACGGGTCGGGCTGGGCCGGCTTGGATCCGGGCCTGCAGTCGGTCCCAGGCCGGGCCGACGAATCTACCGAAAAGTCGGCATGGACGTAACCGACAAGCTTCAATTCGGCCTTGAGGTGGGTCGGGCTTGGCCTGGTCATTTTGGCCATCTCTACCTCCTGCCGCCCTAAAGATTAAAAAAACATAAATGGAGAAAAGGAAGGCAATAATACTATGCACAGGAGATGCCATGTCAATCGTATGTGATTCTCCTTTATATATCTATATAGATACTCTAAACTATTTAATAAAAATGGCTTTACCACAAGTGTCGACTATGTCACACAAAGTCAGATAAGGTTGTGAGAGGCACAAGAACTATAAAATGCTCTAGGGTTTTGTCTAGAAGTTTCTTTTGCACCCCTTTATGTTTTCCCTTCATGTTTGAACTATTATCATAACCTTGTTTTCGCATATTGTCTATATCTAGATCAAGAGATTTTAATTCAAATTGTAAAACATTAAACAAGCATTGGCCAGTGGTATCATCTACCCAAAAATCCTAGAAAAGATTCCTCAATACTAGTAGTTTTATAAGAGACATCTACATACCTTAATATTAAGGACATTTGTTCTTGATGACTTATATTAGGAGTGAAATCAAGATGTAACACCCTTAAATTTGGAAAAAGCAACTAATTTAAAATTTTCAAAGATACATCAAATAAATGATAAAATCCCTTCTACAAATCACCACTTGAATCACCTCAAATAGAATTCTAGAACAAAATAATAAACCAAGTCTTATATAAAGACTAAATAAAGACCGAGTGTTATTAAACCCATTAAAACTTGCTATCTCCAAATGTGCGAAAGGCATCACCCAATAGATACATCATTCTCATGCATCTAACTAGCATTCAACTTTTCACGGTGTCGCTAGTACCATTCCTCCAACAAGGACCTACCTGATGCACATGCCGACAAATAAAAAAGGTTAGGCTTAATGCCTAGTGAGTTCAAGAGTTTTATCAATTATATAAAACGAAAAAAGGGAAAGAACAATATTTAAATCACAATTATCACTATCCAAAGTAATTAGAATAAAAAATGATATTTTTTCCCAAAACCCTATTTTCGTGATAAAATACTTGAATAGAAACACCCCATAATCATGGAACCGAACTCAATACTCATAACAAATACCTTAGGGTTAAACTTCAAATACCAAAACATGGGAATAATTCTTTTATTCAAAACCTTGATATATGGAGGGGATCCAATAAGTCAGAGTCATAAAATGTGGTTACTCGCCAAAACTCAAACAGTATTAAAGCATAGATATTACAATATCCAAAAATAACGTTTAACAACAACGGGGGAGACCCGTATCCATTGAGAGTGAAGGGAACCTATAAGTATGCCACTCGTGCAATGTTATCACATAACACTTCATGACTTAAAGTCCAAGTGTCCTTACGACTTCTTAACAAGTTTCACCTCAAGATTCGGTTGACCTTTGTTAAAAGATGTGTTTAAAACTGTAATCATGACATTTATTATTTAAAAAGGTTGTTAACTTGAAATGTTTTATAGTTTCAGGGTAGTGTGTGTAATAAATGAATAAAGAAGGACTGAAGGGTTTAAGAGCTGAAAAATAAGGACTCTGCCTCACTGTATTACAATGCTGAAGGGTAGCGGAGTCTTAAACTACAACTGCAAGGGCTGGAAGCGTAAATTGTTGAGGGGCTGGAATGAAACTTGGATATGATGATATTTAAAGTGTTGTTTCATCTCATTTGTTCATTCAGACGATTTTCTTATTACATTTCACTCACATTTTCTCTCTAGTCTTCTTCTCTAGTATCTTACTAGAATTAGGGTTAGGGTTACGAGTTCTTTGTAATTTCTTTCTGTTGTAATATTGTAAGTACTTGTTAATATTACAGTGTTATAATTTTCTAGATGGTATCAGAGCACAAAGGCCTGATCCATTCTTTATGTTGTTCTTCATATTAGATCCGAATCGTCATCGATTAGTTGTGTGCGATTTCTGTTGCTTTACCAGAGTTACATCTGTAACAAGGACGGTATTGAGCCACAACTTTGTCTTCTCGTCTTGTTATCTGTTTTATGGTATTCGTCTTAGATCAGAATCGACCTCGGCTGTTTGTGTGCGTTTTCTTTCCATTACCTGAGTTATTTTCATAACTAGGACGGTATTGAGAGCCACAACACTCGTCGTCTGTTTTTTTAACTAGATCGGTATCTGTATAACTGTGTTTCGAGTAAAATCTGTTTTCCGTACATCTTTCCTCACAGATCTGAACTTATCTGACGTAGATCTGTTCATATCTTTGAGCTTATTGCAGATCTGCCTGTGTTTCTTGTAAAATCTGCTTTCCATAACATTTTTCCTCACAGATCTGAACTTATCTCTGTAGATCTGTTCATATCTTCGGAAAAATCTACTATCACTGTTGTGAAATCATAAGATCTGTTAAATCTGATTATGTTAAACCATTTCTAAAAGATTGTTTAAATTTTCATAAATCTACATAGATCTGTTCATATCTTCGGTTTATTACAGATCTGTTCTTACATCGTCTACATCTAAAACTCTAGATCTGTTCATATCTTCGAGTTTATTGTAGATCTGTTCATACCTCGTTTACTTTAAAACTCTGTTGTTTTGTTGTGAACTCGGTAAAATCGACTATGTCATCTTGACCTGGAACATTTCTTGTTCGTGGATCAGTTGATCCTTAACAGATCAGTTGTACTCATCGTCGATCTGAGTTCCTTGTTGCTGTTCATCCCCGTTTTCTTTTGAAAAAATATCTTCAGACTCCATCGACATCTCTTGTTCTGGAACGTGAAAAGTTTGTGAATCAGTAATTCTTAACAGATCAAATTGATTTTCTCGGAGATCTGAATCGGTTTAACCTCTATGTGACTTGTATGTTGAGCTAAATCTCAACAGCCAAACTATTTGGTTTGTTTGGTACAGATCTGGATCATTCTTATTGAATCGATCGGGATCTTCTTGTAGCTTGTTCGTTACTTAGTTTTATTACAAACAATCTCAGATTAGTATCTCGTGTTAGATCTGAACTTTATCTTATGAGATCTATACTTGATACACTGATCTAAGGTTGTTTCTGGTCTAACTTTGATTGTAATCTGTTCCTCTCATTGTTTCTTATTTTTATGTTCAGGTGAAATCTGTGGCCTTCCTCGGGCCCCACCCCTGCTGATTGACGGTGTCTCTGCTTTTTTATGCACCTACTGTCCTTCTAAAATTTATTGTGCTTCCGCTGTATCTCTTGTCTGCATCTTGTTGCTGTCAGTTCAATTTTTTTGTTAAAATACTTTGAAAAGCTGTGAGGTGTGGCTTGACCTAGCACCTTGAGTGTTTTAGGAATCTTGCCTTGGTGTTCTTATTCACCTCAGATCCTTTTCAAGTGTATATGTTCTTCGATAGTTGATCATTATGCCTGCCGAAGAAGAAGATGTGATAAACCCCAATGGTATCACTGGGATATCTAAGATCGCCAAGCTTGACTTTGGCGATCCCCTATACTTACATCCCAGCGATACCACTGGAGCTTCCTTACTTCACCTAAAACTAAATGGAACTGACAATTACAAGGTCTGGTCCTGTGCAATGATCCTCGCTTTTGAAACAAAAAATAAACCTGGATTACCACTGATGATGTCCTAGCTAAACAGTGGGACAGATGTAACTCCGTAGTTCTTTCCTGGATTTTAAGCTCTGTAACTGAAGAACTGTTTCTTGGACAAGTCTTTTCTAAAATTGCCTCTCATGTCTGGCTTGAACTTAAGGAAACCTATGATAAGGTGGATGGCTCCGTTACTTTTAATCTACACAAAAAAATTAACTCTCTAACACAAAACGGGGCTTCCATCTCAGATTATTATCATAGATTAAATTCCTTATGGAGACAGTTTGACGCCTTAGTCAAACTTCCTGCCTGCACCTGCAATGCTTCCCACGACTTTTCTGAACATAACCAGCTATTAAAACTCATGCAATTTTTAATGGGTCTAGATGACATTTACCAGCCTGTAAGGAGTACTATTCTCACCTCTAACCCCCTTCCCTCGGTAAAAGCAGCTTTTTCCATTATTTCATGGGAAGAGTCCCACAGAGGAACTTCTAGCTCCTCATCTAGTAAAACCCAATCATCTGCCTACTTTGGTAAGGCTTCGGAAAACAAGCGTAAACCTATAAGACCACCAAATCCCAATCTTTTATGTAAACATTATGGTATGATCGGACACACCATAGAAAGGTGTTACAAACTCATCAGATTTCCTCCTAAGGACTTTCAAAGAAAACCAAATGTAAATGACAATTTCAGACCCTCTTCCAACAACGTAGAGACATCTAGAACTCCCAATGTTAATCATCCTTCTTCTGGACTCCAAGGATCCTCTTCCTCTCAACATTTGACTCAAGAGCAAGTTTCTAAACTTCTGACCCTTCTTGATTCCAACACCTCTAGTATGGCTTCCGCCAATATGGCAGGTATGTCACTTCCTTCTATACCTAGTTGGATTATAGATTCTGGGGCTACTCAACATATGACTTCATCTCTCAGTAGCCTTAGCAATATTGTAGACGTGTCAGATTTGAATCTCATTGTTAATCACCCTAATGGATCCAAAGCAAAAATAAATAAGATTGGGAATATGAAACTCACTGATGAATTGGTTCTGTTTGATGTCTTAGTTGTTCCTGATTTTAATGTGGATCTGTTGTTTGTTCACAAGTTAGCTAGAGATAATAAAGTGTTTATTGGCTTTGATGAGCATAAATGTTACATCCAGGACTGTCAACAAACGAGGTTGATGGGGATTGGTAATGAGGCTGGAGGCCTATATCTTTTTAACTTGCATAATGGTAAGTCTACTTGTTCTAACTCTACCATTAGTTGTTACATTTCATATCAGTTATGGCATAGTAGGTTAGGACATCCAGCTGACCCAGTATTAAATGTTTTAAAGGAAAAGTTAAATATAAAATTAGGCCCTTCTTCTCCTTGTGAAATTTATCACAAGGCAAAACAGTCTCGTACAAAGTTTGATCTTAGTTATCATAAGTCAACAGAAATAGGAGAATTAATCCACCTTGATGTTTGGGGTCCGTATAAAGTATCTAGTAAGGATGGTTTTAAATACTTCTTAACTGTTGTGGATGATTTTTCCAGATCAGTTTGGGTTTATCTTTTAAAGGGAAAGGATGAAGTTTATGACAATATTGTCTCCCTTTTCAAACTCATTCAAACTCAGTTTAACAAAACCATCAAAACTGTTAGGAGCGACAATGGAACTGAGTTTTTAAATCACAAAGTTTCAAATTTCTTTAATTCTCATGGCATTGTTCATCAAACATCCTGTGTCTACACTCCACAACAGAATGGGGTAGTGGAGCGTAAACACAGGCATTTACTAAACATGGCCAGGGCTTTAATGTTTCAGGCTGGAGTTCCGTTGTACATGTGGTCTGAGTGTATTCTCACAGCCACCTATCTGATAAATAGAACTCCATCCTCTATTCTGAATGGTAAAAGTCCTTATGAGATTGTCTATGGTTTTCCTCCAGTTCTCACTCATTTAAGAAAATTTGGATGTTTATGCTTTGCAGTTAAACAAAATAACCTTGATAAATTCAGCTCTAGGGCTGAAAAATGCGTTTTGCTTGGATATTCAAATAACAAGAAAGGTTATAGGCTTTACAGCCTAGATACTAAACAGTACTTAGTATCTAGAGATGTAACCTTTTACGAAAATGTCTTTCCATTCAAAATGAGTGAAAATCTGGAATCCTACTCTGAAAATTTGAATACTTTGAATTTTTTTGATAATATTACTAGTTCTACTGATGATCTTTCTGAAAATCTGCCCAATGAGGAAGTTAGGGCTCAGTCTACAACTCAAGATAATCACCCTGATTCCTCTGGTAGTATAGGTAATGTTGACAATCAAATAACTGATGTTGACACTATCTTGTCTGCTAGGAATCACGGAAATCTAGAAACTGATATTGAGCATGATACTCATGTGGTTGTAGACTCCCCTCCTGAGGGTCAAAATCTACAAAATTCATCCATTGATTCTTCTTCTTCTCCTCAATCTATAAGACAATCTAGCAGAATTCCTCAGTTTCCACGGAAATTTGATGACTCTGTAGTAGAGGGCAAAGTAAAATATGGTATTGAAAGGGTAGTCAATTAGTCTCATCTCACAAAAGAAATTTTTTGTTTTGTGTCAAATTTAAATAAGTCTATTGAACCAAGTAGTTTTTCTGAAGCTTGCAAAGACCCTAATTGGGTAATTGCAATGAATAATGAAATGGAGGCCCTTAATAGGAATGGTACATGGGTTATAACTGATCTTCCACCAGGAAGAAAACCTATTGGTTGTAAATGGATTTTTAAAATTAAGTACAAGTCCACTGGCGAAATAGAACGGTATAAGGCTAGGTTAGTAGCCAAAGGATATAGTCAGAGAGAAGGTCTTGATTATGAAGAAACTTTCTCTCCTGTTGTTAAAATGGTAATAGTTAGGTGTGTTATAGCTTTGTCAGTTCAGTTTAATTGGCCTTTACATCAACTTGATGTAAACAATGCTTTTCTGTACGGTGACTTGACTGAAGAAGTCTACATGACTCTTCCTGAAGGATATTTTTCTAATGATGATAACCATGTTTGCAAACTTGTGAAATCTCTGTATGGACTAAAACAGGCTCCTCGTCAGTGGTACGAGAAGCTTTCTAACTGCTTATTTGATTTTGGTTTTAATCAAAATAGTAGTGATTATTCGTTGTTTACTCTTAAATCTGGAAATACATTTATTATTCTACTTGTATATGTAGATGTTATTGTTATAACTGGAAATAATAATAGTGAGATTTACAGAGTGAAAAAACACTTGTAAACTAATTTTATGATTAAAGATCTTGGAAATTTACAATTCTTTTTAGGAATTGAAATTTTAAAGTCTAAAGATGGCTTATGTATGAGTCAAAGAAAATACTGCTTGGAACTGTTGAATGATTTTGGGTATTTAGGCTGTAAGCCTATCAATACTCCAATGGATATGAATTTAATAGTAACCGAGTCATCATGTTCTACTTCTGAACCTGTACTAATAGACATTTCTGGTTTTCAACGGTTAATTGGGCGTCTTATTTACTTGTTGGCCACTAGACCAGACATTGCTTTTGCAGTGCATTGTCTTAGTCAATTCATTCATGCGCCTCGGCGTTCTCATTTGAATTTAGCTCTTAGAGTTCTGCGATGTCTAAAAAGGTCACCAGGAAAAGGTATTTTATTCTCTGTTTCAGATTGTTTTAAATTGTCAGCCTACATGGATGCAGATTGGGGTAAATGTTTATCTACTCGTAGGTTTGTAACTGGGTATTGTTTATTTCTAGGAAATTGTCTTATTTCTTGGAAAAGTAAAAAACAAACTGTTGTGTCTCGGTCTTCAGCCGAATCTGAATATCGAGCCATGGCGTCTGCCACTTGTGAAATACTTTGGGTTCTGGAGATTCTGTCTAGTCTTAATATCACAGATTTACTTCCTGTAAATATTTTGTGTGATAATAAGTCTGCAATTCAGATTGCAAACAATCCAGTTTTCCATGAAAAAACAAAACATATAGAGATTGATGTTCACCAAGTGAGAAATAAAGTGACTAGTGGTGTTTTGAAAACTGTTAAGGTTGAGTCTTTAGAAAATGCTGCTGATATTTTTACAAAGTCTCTTTCCTTTCATTAGCATGATTATTTGTGTAACAAATTGAAAATGATAGATTTGTTCAAATGTCAAGATTAAGGACGGGTGTTAAAAGATGTGTTTAAAACTGTAATCTTGACATTTATTATTTAAAAAGGTTGTTAACTTGAAATGTTTTATAGTTTCAGGGTAGTGTGTGTAATAAATGAATAAAGAAGGACTGAAGGGTTTAAGAGCTGAAAAATAAGGACTCTGCCTCACTGTATTACAATGCTGAAGGGTAGCGGAGTCTTAAACTACAACTGCAAGGGCTGGAAGCGTAAATTGTTGAGGGGCTGGAATGAAACTTGGATATGATGATATTTAAAGTGTTGTTTCATCTCATTTGTTCATTCAGACGATTTTCTTATTACATTTCACTCACATTTTCTCTCTAGTCTTCTTCTCTAGTATCTTACTAGAATTAGGGTTAGGGTTACGAGTTCTTTGTAATTTCTTTCTGTTGTAATATTGTAAGTACTTGTTAATATTACAGTGTTATAATTTTCTAGAACCTTAGTGTTTATTCCCATGAGTTTCACCTCAAGGCCCGACACACTTAAGAACTACCTCCAACAACATTACTTCAAGCGACGTAGGTTCTAGTGCCTACCTCCAAGGTAGCACTTCCAGACACAACCCTCCTACTGACTACTTAAAAAGTTCAAGGTCACAAAACATGAGTCCCAGAGTCCAACCCCGCAATACCCATTCGACCAGCTATATAAGACTGAACCATATGCCTATGGATCCAATGCATCACAATCTAAATTACGTGACTCCAAAAGAATGCCCAACATCCTCAAAACATGTAATTTACAAATAAATATTCCTCAAATGCATATAATTCCAAAAGAATGTCCAACACTCTAAAAACATACAATTAACAATGAATATGCCTCAAATGCATACAACTTCAAAAACCCATCATAGAGCAAAATAAACCGGACTAATGTCCCCAAGACTCTTTTAAGTCAAAACCAAGCCAAAATGCCTCACAACACAATAACATGCATTTTGCAAACGGTTTATAAACCCAAATACAACAAAAATCCATTAATCATTAAATAAACTTCATTATACAATAAATCACCAAAAGAACACATTCTTGATATTTACTCATCGAAACATTCCAAAGCCCAAATATATGCATTTTACAAGATTTATCAACCCAAATTTACCGAATACGAAAATCTCGTCAAATACTCTAACACATTTGATATATATTAAGTAAAACATATTATTACTTCAAAATACATATTTTGGCATGTACATAGTTTTCACAGGAAACTTGAACTCGTCTTGCTAGATATAGACTAAATCTAGGTTTTACCCCCAAAACTTAAGTCTCCTTTGATAAAGACTTGAAATCTCCAAGCAATCTCTTTAGAACTTAGATCCAATACATTCACAAGGTTTCCTTCACCACACAAGTCATCAAAGTTAGGGGTGAGCATAACTGGGTACCCAGCCAAATTTCATGGAACCGGAACCGGCGGTTCCTAGAAAGAAGGAACCGGAACCGCTCACGCCAGTTCTCTTTATTTTGGAACTGGTCCTGGAACTGCTCGAAACGTCCGGTTCCGGTTCCAAGTACTCGGTGTCAATTTTTTTTACATTTCTTACAATAAAAACGTAATTTTAAGTCTATTGCAAAGTAGAAAGTACCAACTTAAAGTAATAAATACAACAGTCGGTGAAAACTAATCCGATAAAAAGTAATTATTACACAAACAAATTAGAAATTCTCGAGTCTTGACATCATAAAAACGAATAAAACACTTGGATAACACTTCACGTCACTTCATGTCTTCACAGCACTTCACGTCTTCATGTCAACGCCTAACAAATATCGATCAAAGTCAAAAAGAATAAAACACCTAACAAAACCAATACCACACCATTTTATAAATTGTCACTACAATAAATAAATTAGAAGATTACCTCAAAAGAAATTAATTGATGCTAATCTAGATCATTACGACCAATTTCTGAAATGAAATTAACAAAAAAAACACAAATTAGAATGTTAAATATGATATAAAAAATATCTGAAAAAAGACAATAAATAATAAATTACCTTCCTCATATTTATGCACATCCTCCAAATATTGTTCCATATCAATGCATATTGTTAGTGCCCTCAACCAATCTTGAACACATGTCAAAGCTTCCACTGTCTTCGGACCCAAACTACTACGAAACTCATCCACCACACGACCGGATGTACTAAAAGCAGACTCAATCGAAATAAACATAAACTTAATCGAACAAAATTAAAACGAAAATGAACTTGAACAAATCGAAATCAAATACCTAAGACTCTGAGGCGCTTGAAACTATGGCGTTCATTCAACTTTGTCTGTCAAGGATAAGCCGATGAGCACCGTGCGGCTGTGTGTGTAAATGGTAATTCTTTGACCTAAAACTCTAAAAGGTAAATATGAGTAAATCAGTTAGTTTATTTTAAGTTATATTAAATATTCAAATCTAATAATTCTATAAATAATTTTTATTAAAAAATAGCGGGTACCCGTTGGTTCCGGTTCTGGGTTCCTCGCGGTACCGGGTACCCTGTCCCAGAACCGGTTCCGCCATGTATCCAGCGGGTAACGGTTCCAAAAAAACGAGAACGGGAACCCGTCTTACTCGGTTCTGTATTTTAAGAATCGGAACCAATCACATCAGTTTTGGAACTGGCAGTTCCGGAGCGGTTCCGGTTCCAAAGGCGGGTACCCAGTTCCGCTTCTCACCCCTGATCAAAGTCACACCAAAGTTGAAGGATGAATGGGAAA
>JAWVWS010000508.1:0-25000 GCA_033807775.1 Saussurea involucrata | reverse complement strand
ATGTCGACACCCATGATGTATACAACCTCGATAGAACCACTCGACGCCTTCTAGACTTAAATATAACCAACCTAAACACCCTTGTAACCCAAGAGGAGGATTCCTCTGTTTTTCATGATGCCCAAGATCAAACCGAATCCTTAAGGGTTCAAACTAGTGAAAGGTTTGACATGAACCTTCTAACCTTACAGTTCTGTGTTTGGCACTACCACTCCAACAAACATCACCATGCAGATACCAATGTCACAGCATGATGCTCACCACCACCCAAAACCCATCCAGTATTCTGTGATGAAGCATTGGATCATCTGTTAACCCTCTCAGACCAAGAGAATGATGAAGAAACCAGAAGAGAGAAGGAAGAAAGGGATATAGAAAAAGTCATCATCACTGGTGTTGTAGAGGGTACTTATGAATCGAAAAACAGGGAAAAAGAGATTGAAGAAACTGTTGTACAGGAGAAGGTTGGGAAGAAGAAAAGTGTAAGCAAGAAAGGGGGTAGAATTAAGACTACTGCTACCATAAAGCCTTTCACCAAGATGACTACTAGGGCCTCTAAAGAGCATACTTCAACATCAAGGCCTGTCACAGAAGAGGCCAAGACAGATGATGTGGCAGAAGAGGAGGAGCAAGCTGTTGAGGAGGAAGAAGATGATGTGGTGTTGGTTCCTAAGAAGGTATTTGGTAAGAGGTTTAGTTCTGAAGAGGCAGAGGAGAAGTATGACTTATTCAAGAGAAAATATGATCATTTATACAAGGGATTCGGTCCCAAGGATGTGGAAAAATCCCCATTCATTCTGGAAGTTATAGAAGAGTTAGGTTGGAATGAATTGTGTAAAGTTCCACCCAAGCACAACATAGATTGAGTGAGAGATTTTTATCCAAAGGTGGCTGCCACAAAAGGCAGTGAGGTGAAGGTTAGAGGTACAAAAGGTATCCTTCTCTGCTGAGAATATCAATGACTTATATGAACTAACCCTTCCTGCAGATTCTGTGGATAATAAATTGATGAGAAGAGCATCTGCCACTGATGCCAAGAGGATTCTGGATGTGATTGCCAAACCCGGAGCAAATTGAAAGGATGCTAAAGAAGGCAGCAGGGTCTTGGAAACTCACCATTTGAAGCCTCAAGCCAATGTCTGGTTTTATCTGTTTAGACATACCATACTGCCCACATCACATGACACCAGCATTGCTTTTGAGAGATGCCTGCTCATTTACTGAATATTTACTAAATAATGGAGAGGAAGCCTTTTGATGTTGGTCAGCTCATCCACAAGAGCATCAAGGCTTGTGCTGAAAAGCCAAGGGGTGGATTATGGCATCCTGCCTTAATTCACACCTTAATGGAGAAAGCTAGAGTTCAAAAGTTGGAGGATGATGAGCTGGTAAGTAAGAAGGTTGCTATGGACATCATAGCCATTGATAGGATCATGAGGAACCAGGTGAAGAGAAAGGGTGATGAAGTTGGATTAACAAAGAGAGCTACTGGGAATCATGCTGCAACATCTGCTGCAACATTGGATCCTAGCTCAAGTAGTTTGGACACTACTGTTGTGGAACTATTGGTGAAGATGATGGAGGAAAACCAGTAGAAGTTAATGGCAAAGTTGGAAGATCAGGTCAGTTTCTGGGAGGAGAAACTGATCACTCAAAGAGATGATATTGTGGCTGAGTTTGAAGAGAAAGAGATAGCCATGGGAAGAAGAATCAAGAGGCAGGAGAGAGATTGTTGAGCTGAGGAGAGACCTTGCCTTGCATAGGCAATGGGAAAGAAGGAAAAAAAGATGTGGTGATGGGAGTTTGGGAAGATAAGCACATGGAAGCTGCCACTGACCTACCCACCTACCCTCAAGAGCTCATTACAAGAGATGAGGAGCTGTTGAAGAAGGCTGCAGCAACACCTCCTCCTCCTGAGTAGGCAGGTTCATTTCTTTTCCTTAGCTCCAATTAGATTTTACACTTTGTTCTTTTTAATTTTTTTAGTCCACAAGTACAAAAGATTCCATTAACCAATGGTTATTACACAAAGGCTAAAGGGTTTGTGATAACGCCACTTTTTGGCATTATTTTCAGTTCTCAAACCAATGAGATTGGCTTGTGTTCTAGCAAAAAGACGTTATTTTATGGTTTATCGAGTGAAATGTGTTGGTAATCTAGAAGGAAGACAAACATCGAGAAAAGAAGCGGAAAAGAGCCTAAAAAGTGTCCAAAACGAAGCCAACGGAAGCCCAAGATCCAAGCCCAAGACCCGTGCCCAAACCATGACCCAGATCCGCAAAACGAATCAGATCCGGACACCTCAGCAAAACCGCGCGGTTTGTCCCGCGGTTTGCAAGTGGCGGGACAAACCACGTAAGTCTCTGTTTGGTTGCTATACTTGGTGTTTTTGTGATTTTAGGTCATCATCTCGCACACGACGACTGGCAGAGACTTGGGGGCGATTTTCAGAGGTTTTCGGAGCTTTTGGAGCCACGATAGAGGATCGATTGAGGAGGAAGTCAAGACGCGAAGCGGATTAGAGCCGAGAGAAGGGAGTTCGTTATTACATTCACCACGATCACGTTTACTATGTTTACATTGATTGTCTCCTTTCCTTCTCTTATGTTTTTATCCACCACCAACATGAACTAATCCTTATTTGTTGGGGGTTGGAATGAATTAGGTTTAAACTTATGAACAGATGATTTAAGACTTTTATCAATTTTTCCTATTTTAATGAAGCATGTAATTTGGTTCTTAATGCTTTTGTGAGTTTAGCTAGCTTCCAAATGTTTTGTTGTTTTCAGTTAAGTTCGAGAGAATTAATTGTTAACTAGAACTAGAAATTGCATGCCTAAGGTGAGAAATTGGATAGAGATATACCAGTGTAAGCTTTAGTCCCGTTTAAATATTGCTTTTAGTGTGTTTTGAACCCCATAGGTTGAGGTCGAGAGATAAAACTATGTGTTTCAAGACAAAACCCGTTGTTGCTTGAGAAAGAACAACGGTGATTTTTAGAGATTGGGTATTCATTATACGGAATAACTGGTAATTGTTTTAAGTCAAGTGTTTATATGTGAAAACCTTAGGATTTCCAACCCTCAACTGTTTTATCTATCCGAAGTTTCCTAAGTTGTTTACTGTCCCGTTTGTGATTTATTTTGCTTGCAATTAATTAGTTAATACCAACCACTCAATTTGCGACCGTTCAGTTAATAGATCTTATAGTCATTGTGATACTTAGCTCCTAGTTCCCTGTGTTCGATACTCGTACTTTTGTACTATTACTTGATTTCGACCCGTACACTTGTGGTTAGATTTAGGGGGGTGTAAACCCGCCTATCAAGTTTTTGGCGCCGTTGCCGGAGAACTAGTTGCAACTAATAGCACTACCAACTATAAGCGCTATTACATTGAAAATTTTTATTTCTGTATTTTATTTCATCACTTTCAGTTTTTGGATCGCTAATTTTGTTTACTTTCCATTTCATGTACTAATTGGTTTATGCCAAGGAAGAACCGTTGGGAGAAAATCGAGCCGATCGATCCGGAGATTGAAAGAACCGCCCGTCGATTACGAAAAGAAGCAAAAGCTAAAAAACATATCAAGATCGAGATGGGCGACGAAGCTCCTCCTGAGAGACGCCCTATGCGATCGTTTGCCGATCCGAACGTGGCAGCCGCACGCATAGGCATTCAAGCGCCCACTACTGGGGCGAACTATTTCGAAATCAAACCGAGTACCATCTTGATGGTACAGCAGAACTAGTTTGGGGGAACACCAACGGAAGATCCTCATGCACATCTTCGTGCATTTGAGAGGATTTGCAACATGTTCAAGATAAACAAGGTGAATGAAGATGCCGTTAAGCTGAGACTGTTCAGCTTTTCACTCAAAGGTAGAGCGGTAACTTGGGCAAAAAGTATTCCACCAGACTCGATCACCACCTGGGCGCAACTGAAAGCGGCATTCCTCCAGAAATTCTTCCCACCAAGCAGAACCGCCCAACTCATGGCTGAAATCACCTATTTCGCTCAATGTGATCAAGAGACGTTGTATGAAGCTCGGGAGAGGTATAAGGAGATGATCAAGAAATGCCCTCATCATGGGTTACAAAGTTGGGTCATAATCCAAACGTTCTTCAGTGGACTTCACCCGCAGTTCAAAAACGACATCACAATTGCAGCGGGTGGAGCCCTAATGGATATGTCTTATGAGGGAGCATGCGAGTTGATCGATAATTTGGCCGAACATAGTTTTTCTACTCCGAGGTCAGCAGTTAGAAGGGTCGCAAGTGTGCAAGAGAATGATGAGCTGAAAGCCATAAAAGCTCAACTGAACGCACTCACGAGTCAATTGAAGGGATCTTCTCTTCAATCCACATTGATGATGGACGAGGGTATGCCGGATATGGCACCACCCATGAACGAGCCGGAGCAAGTTCAATTTATGCAAAATCGGAACAACCGGCCACGAAACGATCCGTTCTCAAGCACATACAATGAGGGTTGGAAGAAGCACCCAAATTTCTCATGGAGTCAACCGCAAGGGCAGCAACCCATGGCCCAACAACAGCATCATCAATACGGTAATAACTCCAACTTTTCTAATTCCTCTAATACTAACATTGTTTACCGTCCTTCAGGTTTCAACCAAAGGAAATTCGACGAAGGACCATCCATAGAGAAGAGACCGGGGCTGGAGGATATGATGATGAAGTTTATGACAAAGATGGATGGCACGGTTGGAGGGTTAGCGAGCGCGGTTAACATGGTCAAGGCGGCTACTGACCAGAATACAACATCGATTAAGCTTCTCGAAAGGCAAGTGGGACAAATTTCTGAAGTCCTACAAAACCGAGCCCCCGAGACATTTCCGAGTCAGACTGAGAGAAAGCCAAGAGAAGAATGCAAAGCCATTTATCTGAGAAGTGGCAAGGAGCTGATTAGAGACCCGACACGGGAGCCGTCATCAAAGGAAACCGAGCCAAAAAGGCAAGATGTGGAGATCGTAGATATGGATGAGTTGGAGGCTGAGGAAGAGGTTGTGATTGAAGAGAACTCGAAAAGTGAAGAGAGGAAGCAAGAGCATCCCACCATGCCAAAGCAACCACCGGTCAAACCGGTAGTTCCGAAAGTGCCATATCCAAACAGGCTTAAAAGCCACAGGGATGATCTAAACTTTTCTAAATTTCTTGAAGTTTTTAAGAAATTGCATATTAACATCCCTTTTGCAGATGCGTTGGCACAAATGCCCTCATACATGAAGTTCTTAAAAGAAATCCTCTCCAACAAGAGGAAGATTGAGGAGCATGCAACGGTGGCACTTACTGGAGAGTGTAGCGCGATCATCCAGAATAAGCTTCCCCCGAAGCTTAAGGATCCAAGGAGTTTTTCGATCCCTATTCAAATTGGGAATATTTATTTTGATAAGGTATTGTGTGATTTAGGGGCAAGTATTAATTTAATGCCTTTATCTATTTTCAGAAAACTCGGCTTGGGGGAAGTGAAGCCAACATACATGACAATTCATCTGGCGGATAGATCAATAGTATATCCATATGGAGTGATAGAGGATGTGCTTATCAAAGTTGATAAGTTCTATTTTCCGGTGGACTTCGTGGTGCTGGACATTGATGAAGATATAGAGGTCCCACTGATATTGGGAAGACCTTTCCTAGCCACGAGCAAAGCACTGATGGACATGGAAGAAGGCGAGATGACGTTGAGAGTTGGCGGCGAAAAGGTAATATTTAAGATGTTCGAGAGGATGAGTGACAAAAGTAAAGAGGAGTCCGATGGTCAAGGAAAACCAGATGTGGAAGAATCCATGGAGAATCGCAAGTGTGGGCGGTTCGACTCCGCGAATACCGAGCCAAGTTGAGAGCCACATAGTCGTGCCATGACTTTAACTACGGCGCTGGGTGGGAGGCAACCCACCGAGGTTTGCGTGCTTTATCCTTAATTTATGTGTTGGAGTGATTTAAAAAAAAAAATTGGGGAACACAGACTTACGCGGGTTCCTGCGCGGTTTACAAACCGCGGCCAAAACCGCGGGAGCCTCTGTTTGTTTTGCGAAACATATTGTTGCGTGGGTTATCCCGTGACTTCCAAACCGCGGCTAAAACCGCGGGGGTCCCCCTGATATTTCTATGTGTTTTCGTACAATTTTTGTTCCTTTCTTGCTTGGTGTTTTCATTTTCTTTGCGTTTTTCGTCTTTTGCTTTGATTTCTTATGTTTTTGCGTCCTCTCTCCATCTTCTCCCAACTGGACGCTCAAATCTTTCAAGAGAATCTTCCCCGTCCGGTCAAACAGGTATGTTCTAACTTTATATATTAACGAGTGGGGTACGATGTTTGTTTCCTTATTAGTTAAACGAGATGCAACAAACCTAAGTTTCACTTAGGTTTGGGGTGCCTCATCTTTCAAACATCTACACACTCACTTTTAATCCTGTGCAAACCTCGGTTTCACCGAGGTTTGGGGTTGGCTTTATTTGACAAACCTAGGCCACGGCCTAGGTTTAGGGTGGCAATATTTGAATAACTCTAGGCTCACTCTTTGATATATTGTGTTAAGCCTTGCCTTTCCTGCTTGATGACTGTAATAACTGCACAATGATTTTTGTCACATCGCCTATACCGATGCTTACACATTGGGGACAATGTGTGGGTAAGGTTTGGGGTTGCCCAATCGGGCCCACGTTTATGCACGTAGATTTCCTGCACTTCTGAGTGTCTAGATCATAGTAGCTAAATTTTTGTTTTGGATGATTGAGGCCGACCATTGTGGGAAGAATCTTGTGAAAGTAACGTGACCATTAGGGAAGGACCGGGAAAAGGCATGACTAGGGACATTAGTGGAGACCACCCAATAGCGAGATTTGAGCCTAAATGACGTTCTTCACTTCGAGGGATTTAAACACTTAAGTCATATACACTTTTTCGAATTCCTTGTCGTGATTATAGAGTGATCTCGCTATAATAT
Source organism: Saussurea involucrata (assembly GCA_033807775.1). Taxonomy (NCBI): domain Eukaryota; kingdom Viridiplantae; phylum Streptophyta; class Magnoliopsida; order Asterales; family Asteraceae; genus Saussurea; species Saussurea involucrata. The sequence goes on along the minus strand of JAWVWS010000508.1, from coordinate 18,030 downwards.
TGCATTGAGTAGCAAAGACAACCATCGGGATATTGGGTAAGGGTGTAGTAGACCATATCATGTGGACCTTGAAAGATGATTCCAGGCATTGTGTGTATGTTTAACCCATTTTTTATCTATCGTTCCTTTCGACCCATTATGTGTGTACCCATAACCCATTTTGTAACCAAACACTCACCTTGTTCATTTCAAACCCACCATCAAACCCTAGCCAAAAGCCTTAGCCAACCCTTATCCGAAAGTGTGTCAATCAAAAGCAGTACAGGCCAGTCATGAAAAATATATAGAAAAGAGGGCCAATGCAGCCCCAGTCAATTAAAAAGTACCAATGAAGTCCAAAAAAAATACAGTTATTTAGATAGCTTTACAACAGCTCAATAAGAGAGTCAAAGCGACTCCAGTAGTGATAAAGAGGGCCAAAGGATAGAATGTGAAGCAAGAAAGTCAGACTTGCTAAGGATTGACACACCGAGGATCTTTGATCCGCTTACCCTTCGTTTCTTAGCCATAACCCTAACCCCGTTACAACCCTTGTAAAGACCTGGATGATCTTCTGAAAAATGTGATTACGGTATACGACTATCTTTACCAATATTCCCTGCCTTGCTACTTGATTCCTTTCTGAGATCAACCTTTTGGACATTTGTGCGTCTTTCATTAGAGTTGTCATGTAACTTTCGAGTATTCTTGTACATAACTTCCTTATACATGACAACATGTGCGAAAACCTAGGTTCGAGTGAAATGAGAGTATCCCGTGAGGTAGGGTCGAGGCGAAATGTCTTCCCTAGTATGTTTGGACCTAGTACGACCTTAATGCAATCGGAGCCGTCACGAGTTCAACTCACAATGGAAGGCCATAGATCAAACAGAATAAGGATGAGGCAAGGGTGAGATAGGCATTCACGGGTATGGGAAATCACCATTGCAGTACGTGGTACCGATTGGGAGTTGTGCAGTTATTATTTCACTGATATATGCTTTTATTCAATTTTATCGCTAATTTGCTTGAGGACAAGCAACGCTTGGTTTGGGGTTGTTGATAACGCCACTTTTTGGCGTTATTTTCAGTTCTCAAACCAATGAGATTGGTTTGTGTTCTAGCAAAAAGACGTTATTTTATGGTTTATCGAGTGAAATATGCAGGTAATCTAGAAGGAAGACAAACATCGAGAAAAGAAGCGGAAAAGAGCCTAAAAAGAGTCCAAAACGAAGCCAACGGAAGCCCAAGATCCAAGCCCAAGACCCGTGCCCAAACCATGACCCAGATCCGCGAAACGAATCAGATCCGGACACCTCAGCAAAACCGCGCGGTTTGTCCCGTGGTTTGCAAGTGGCAGGACAAACCACGTAAGTCTTTGTTTGGTTGCTATACTTGGTGTTTTTGCGATTTTAGGTCATCATCTCGCACACGACGACTGGCAGCGACTTGGGGGCGATTTTCAGAGGTTTTCGGAGCTTTTGGAGCCACGATAGAGGATCGATTGAGGAGGAAGTCACGACGCGAAGCGGATTAGAGCCGAGACAAGGGAGTTCGTTATTACATTCACCACGATCACGTTTACTATGTTTACATTGATTGTCTCCTTTCCTTCTCTTATGTTTTTTATCCACCACCAACATGAACTAATCCTTATTTGTTGGGGGTTGGAATGAATTTGGTTTAAACTTATGAACAAATGATTTAAGACTTTTATAAGCTTTTCCTATTTTAATGAAGCATGTAATTTGGTTCTTAATGCTTTTGTGAGTTTAGCTAGCTTCCAAATGTTTTGTTGTTTTCAGTTAAGTTCGAGAGAATTAATTGTTAACTAGAACTAGAAATTGCATGCCTAAGGTGAGAAATTGGATAGAGATATACCAGTGTAAGCTTTAGTCCCGTTTAAATCTTGCTTTTAGTGTATTTTGAACCCCATAGGTTGAGGTCGAGAGATAAAACTATGTGTTTCAAGACAAAACCCGTTGTTGCTTGAGAAAGAACAACGATGATTTTTAGAGATTGGGTATTCATTATACGGAATAACTGGTAATTGTTTTAAGTCAAGTGTTTATATGTGAAAACCTTAGGATTTCCAGCCCTCAACTGTTTTCTCTATCCAAAGTTTCCTAAGTTGTTTACTGTCCCGTTTGTGATTTATTTTGCTTGCAATTAATTAGTTAATACCAACCACTCAATTTGTGACCGTTCAGTTAATAGATCTTATAGTCATTGTGATACTTTGACCCGTACACTTGCGGTTAGATTTAGGGGGGTGTAAACCCGCCTATCAGTTTGCAAGATGCCTTCTTAAAGTAGCCTCCTCCATGATGTTATTCCTTGAAGATGCCCTGTCTTTGTTGGTCCCGAAAGGGTTATACAAGTTTGTAGAAGGGGGGTTGAATACAAACACACGATTTTTACTTTTCTAAATTGTTTATTGATAGGTATCAAACAATTTACAACTTGTTGTGGAATAAGATTACGGAATAAACCTAATCTAAACAAGCTATGAGAATTACTAAGATTTCTTGCACTAGAAATAAGATAGAGAGAAAATAAGAATATTAAAGAGAAATATTCTAACACACAGAATCAGCAAAGACAAGGAATGGCCGAAGGTGTTAAAGAAATGAACTAGAGTTTCCTTTATATACTGCATGCATTTAATGCACAACAGTACAACTTTACACGTGGCACCCCTGGTTGGTTGCATGGTTTGACTTCAGTAGACAAAACAGTGGCCACATGATGAACAGTGTAGAATCAGAGTTGGTTGTACGATTCTGGACAAAAGGGATGTCCGTTCTGTTAGTTCGTACGGAGGCGTGCAAGGGGATACGACAAAAGTTACTTGTAGAGGAGGCTTCATGATCAGCGTTCACTGAACGTTTCTTTATCAGCGAATGATAAAGTTCAGTGTTCGCTGAAGTCTTCTACTTGAAACTTCACGTTGAGTGGACAGGTCTTGGCTTCGCTGATATCCGCATCAGTTCATTAGTAGACTTGTCGCTGGTTCTTTGGCTTGATCTTCGACTTCAGCGTAGAACATAGTTGACGTGAAACTTGTCTTCAGGGATCATAAGTAAACAACATATTTTATCAGCGATCATCAGTGAGGCTGAACATGCTCAGGACTCGCTGATGAACAATGTCGCTGAATGTATAAATTAAAGAATGAGAGTTCCTATCAGCGGTACTGTAACAGGCTTAGTACTTATAACCGATAGTAAAACTCTAATACATATTGTCTACTTACAATTTTCACTTAGTGTTTCTCATAGAGTCATTATCAAATCACTAAGGGTTTGGATCAACAATCTCCCCTTATTTGATGATAACATAGCAATAAAGGAAAATTGCTAAGTAAGAAAACATAAGGATAAAAATGACTCATAAAATATTTGTCCCATTTACTGTTTTCGGGGATCTTTTTAAGTACTGATGGAGTAAAGTACATTTGCTGAAATTTTTCATTAAACTTCGTATCAGTTACAAAGGGAAGTGGAAAATTACAAGTACATCAAATAAAAATTACAAGTACAAAAGTTACAGTTGATAAAATGAAGAAGAATTTACAAAAGGAATTCTATCAACTATTCAGGTTCCTCCTTGATAAGAAGTTCATCAAGGGTATCTGTGGTAGGGATCATCCAATCAGGGACTTTTTCTCCAAGTTCCCTTCTTCGCTATGCTTCTTTAAAGATCAGGGGCTTCATGAAGTGTCCGAGAAGATCTTCTCTGTAACCGCACCAGTAGACAAGATCCCTGAGCTGTTCGATAGGGGCAATGCATAGCTCAGAGAAACGTTGGAAGCATTTTCGTCCTGTGCAGTCACTGAAGAAAATACCATGAGGTTCACTCAAGACCTTTCCAGGAATAAAGCGTTCACCAGGGGACAGAGAGACGTCGAGAGCTGATATATCAGGGTCAGGACCAAGAACTTCTTCTCGCGAAAAACCAATTCCGGTTTCATTTCTGATAGGAGGACCTCGAGCTGAAGATGTTATCTTTTTCTTTGCAGTAGGCCTTCTTCGTTGAACTGGAGGAGGAGGAGGAGGAGGAATATCCACAGCTGATGTAACTAAGTCGATCTGCCTGTTCAGAGCTTTCTCGACAAAGTCTTTAAAGGTTGAGCGTGATCGCTGAATGGCTATCCGCATCTCCAACCATTCAGAGAAACCGTACTTGGCAATCGACGAAGGGTAGATGGTTTCCTTGCGACCATTCTCTCTGAAGAGATCGATGTAGATAACTGGAACGTTTATGGCCATCTTTCCCCTGATGTTCACCTTGTTGATTCTGGACCCTTGATATCGATAGTGCAGTCTTTCTTTGCTCCAATTCAAGGTAGAGTCAGAGACCTTGGTTTTCTTCTCGATGATCTTTTTGGCGTCCTTCCACAGTTGTCGCTGAACAGAGATAGGAGTCTTCTTCAATTCAGGATCTTCCACCGATCGTTGGACAAGCTCGATAGCATAAGCTTTATCTTTTGCTTCAGCTTTCTTCCGATCGGCGAGGAGTTTTTCAGCTTTGAGGTGTTCAACGACTTCCCTTTTTGTTATTTGGAATCAAGGGGCACGGATGATTCGCTGATCCTCAAGCTTTTTGATCATAGCTGCTCTCTTTTCTAGCTCTTCTTCACTTGGCTTTTGAGGAACCAAGGAAGGTCTTTTATTGTGAGAGAGCAGTTCTTCTTCTGGTTCATCAGTCTCAGCTAACTCTAAGACCGGGATTATTTCATCAGCACTCGGGGCTGGGATTATTGTTGTTGTTGCAGGAGGAACTTCAGCTTGACCCTTAAGCAGGGGAGAGGACTAGCTGAAACACAACGATCATTTGGGAGAAGAGATAGAGAAAGAATGAGGCTAAGTGTATAGAGGTTTTATGGAGAGTAGAACTGAGGTTGAGAAAGGATAGAGGAGGGATGCAGTGTAAGGGAATAAAATATATGTTACCTGACAAACTGGCTTTCTTTGAAGGATAGTCAGATTGCCTTCTGCTGCGTGGCCTTTATTTTTGCCTTTGTCTGCTTCAGTCGCTACAGGCTTTTTGGTGGTCCCCTCCCCTGATTCTTTTATAACTACCCCTTTCAGAGCAAGGGTCCTTCTGGGTTTGAAGGAGAAGTCAATATCATCATCATCGTCGTCATCATCATCATCTTTAGGTGATGCTGATGGTTCATCATCAAAAAGTTCGACATCTTCTTCTTCTTCTTCTTCCTCAGCTTCCTCTTCAGAAGGAATAGCAACATCAGTTTCCGGTTCCTCATCGAGTTGCTCCCCCTCAGAATCAGCGTCGTGTAGGGAGTACTCGGTTCCCTCAGGGTTTTCAACTCCCTGAGGTTTATCAGCAACTTCAGAAATAATACCCTCCCCCTCATAGTTATGGGGAAGGTCTTCTTGAGTCTTCTCCCCCTCTTCCACATGACAGATGGGGGAGGTAGTAGTTTCAACAGCAGCAACAACATCCTTTGGGTCACTGTCTTCCAGGCCAGTGATCCCAACAGCAGTTTCAACCGCTGCCATTCTGTCTTCCAGGCCAGAAATAGCAGGGTTGATTCTTTCCAAGGTTTCCCGATCGGCCTGAGTAAAATGGGAAGGGGGACATGTTGGAGCATTCAGGCGATCCAGGATTTGCTGTAGGAGATCTGTAGCATTACCCACGGATTGGGTTAGGGTGCCCATCTCTGTCTTCAAAGACTTAACCTCTCCCTGAAGATTGCCCAGCACTGTCTTCAACGTTGTGACTTCGTTGGACAATGTGGTGAAGTTGGTGGAGAGGTTTCCGTTGGTGATGTTGAGGTTGTTGATGGAGGTGGAGTTGTCAGCGAGAGCAGTAGCCATATTTGATAGGCTACCTTCCACCTTTAGTAGATCAGCGCTGGCGGCTTTATCTTTCACCTCATTGGTGAGTTTCTTCAGAGCATCCCCAACGTTTGTAACCGCTGAGGAGTTGGAGGAGAGAGTAGTGGTGAGATTTCCCACTTTAGTTTCCAAGTCTTTGAGGGCGTTGTTGATGGTGCCCAAATTAGGACCTGTAACAGATAAAAACTTATGAACAAAGGAAAGCTCAGAAGTTGGGGATTTTGAGAGAGGAGTGTTTAGGATTTTATGTATACCTGCGAGTTGGTTCACGAAGTCATCGAAATTTCGGTGACCTGAATATTGCTCGAAATCGTCTTCCAGAGATGGTCGACGAGAAGATTCCGCAGGTCCTTTATTTTGATCCATCATCCGCTGTAGATCTTCAGCAGATGTGTCACTTAGGTGAATGGTACCTGAGCTGGAGAAGGGGGGTACAAAGAATGATGGAGTGACCAAAGAAGAAGTGGGAGGAATGATGGTTGAGAAGAGGGATTGGGTAGCAAATTCAGCGTTGGATCCGCCGAAGAATACTTCTGCAGTACTTAGAGGTACTGAAGGAGAGGGGTTCTGTTCCAAGACAACCTCGTCGTCTAGAGGCGCTGAAGTGGGTATTGAAGGGGTTATGTGGCAGAGCGTACCCCGGAACTTTCCAGCGTCTTCTGTGGAGAGAGAGACGTGGAGTGTTCAGCCTGGGTAGGCTTAGGGGGTTGCTCCTTGGAGGTCTTCTTGGGATTATGGGTGCCAAGTTGGGTGTCAGAGTGTTTCCTTTTCCGAAAAGGAGTGGACGTTGCGGCCCGGGTACCAGCGGTTGGGATTACCGCTGCCAAAGTGGTAGCCGCAGAGGTAGAAGAAGGAGGAGGTCTGAGAAGAGGTAAGAGAGTAGAGAGTAGAGAGACGTACCTCGTTTTCCACTAGCTTGAAGTCGAGGATCTTGGGGCCGACCTGTGATAACTTCAGGTCTCCCACCTTTGGGTATGAATCCCCAAGTCCCTGTCGGAAGAGAGCACTGAGAAAGCGGGGATAAGGAACATTTACTGGCCGCTTTGCTTCTTCGACTCTTAGCATCATATCGTCAAAGATGATCTTGGCCCAGTCGATGTGAAGGCCCTTCATCAGCACATACCCCATAGCCTATTGGGGTTGTGAGGCCTGGTCAGTTGACCCAACCTTAGCTGTCATACAGCTGATGAGGTGTGCGAAGATGAAGTTCATCTCGCTTGGGATCTTGCTCTTGAAGACTTGTGTGAGCTTCTTCTCAGGGAGTTTATCTCTCCCTGTGTTCCATGTGTAGTTCATTGCATCCAGAAATGCAATGATTTCAGCTCTGTCAGCTTCTTTCTTGGCATCAAGTAGAGGAATGAAACGTTTGTCCCTTGAGCTCCCAGGGAAATTGAGGGCAGACCTGATAGCGCCGGGGTGAATCTTAGCTTCACCATATTCAGTGTCGAAGAGGATGACATTGATCATCTTCTTAGGGTCTTTGGTGGAGGGAATCTGAGCTCTTCTGGCAGTATACTAGAACTGAGCGAGGAGGTTCCTGTGAGCAGGGAGTTTTATAGTCAGTGTTGTCGCCAGAGGACAAGACTTGAGGAAGTTAACAGCGTCATTCAAGTGTGTGATGTTTTTCCTTGGGGGGAAGTCGAATAGAGCATAGGGGTTGTTTCCTTGAAATATGACCTGTTCCATTGTAAAGTGGACATTTAGGGCTTTGACCAGTTCAGTTCGGTCAGAGGTAGTAGGAGACTGAGTAGCATCAGTGGTTGCCATTTATGTTCATAAAATATAAACATGAAGAAGATAAAGAGTAATGTCTTAATGTGGAAAGAGTTTCCAAAATAAGAGGTTTTAGGGTTTTATAGTTTCCATTTAGGAAAAGAAACGGAAATTAGGGTTTTTCTAGTTTTGAACAAAAATACAAAACATAGTGAATGTTCTTGTTTTACAGTTTCCTTTTATGGAAAGGATTCTGGAAAAACATATGAAAATGTCAAGTTTAATATTTTATTTTAAGACGGTTCGTTTGTTTGATCTTTTATAAACAAGAATAAGATCAAAAACAAGTTTGTTTAAAAGGAAAATAAGAGAAATATTAACCTTTGATGTTTGAAGAAGATGAAGATGAACATGTTCTTGAGAAATAAGTTCAAATGCAACAGTGTTCTTGCTTGAGAGAAATTGTTTGCGTAAAAGGTAAAAATATAAACTCAAAGGGTTTATATAGTGAGAGTAGAGAGAGAAAAAATATGAGCAGGAAAAGTTTTTCATGATGACACGGACACGTCCCTTGAATTTGATTGGACAAGAGAAACGAAACGATCGAACGTGTCAGAGAAAATGCGTGCCATTGTCTATCCATTAGGATGACGTCACAAACGTCCTTTCACATTTTAAGGTGACTCTGAGGGTTTTAGAAAAACTCAGGGACATTTTGAAAACATGAAGCACTGATTAGAAATATCAGTGATGGTTTTAGAATTTCAAAAGATCCACTGAAAGGAAGAGATATTTAGCGATGTGATTTGTTTTGAAATCTTGCATTCTTATGCGAACGTCAGCGAGTAGGAGAGAACATACCTTGATATCAGCGAATCAATTTTGTTCAGAGATAGGGTGATACAAATTCATTTTATCACTGATTAAATTTGAACCGCTGAAGATTTTACTCTTTTAGGTTCAACATTCCAAGCTCGCTGATGAGAAAGTTGAATCTTGTCTCATCAAGAGGTTTGGTGAACAGATCAGCTAACTGAAAGTCAGTTGGGATAAAATGAAGTTCTATATCACCATTCATCACATGATCTCTGATAAAATGATACCTGATTTCGATGTGTTTGGTCTTTGAGTGTAGCACTGGATTGTTGGCTATAGCGATGGCACTAGTGCTGTCGCAATAGATTGGAATTTTGGAGAGCTGAAGGTCATAGTCAAGTAGCTGATTTTTCATCCACAAGACCTAAGAACAACAGCTTCCAGCGGCTATGTACTCAGCTTCAGTGGTTGAGGTGGACACTGAGTTTTGCTTTTTACTTGTCCAACACTCCAACTCACCAGCTTTCCACCTAGGAGCTGACAGCCTCCTGTGGTGCTTTTCTTATCCAATTTGCATCCTGCAAAATCACTATCTGAATAGGCGATTAGATCAAACCCCGAGTCTTTGGGATACCAAAGACCTAGGTTAGGAGTACCCTTAAGGTATCGAAAAATACGCTTTACAGCGATTAAATGAGATTCCTTAGGTTCAGCTTGATATCGTGCACACAAACAGGTTGCATACATAATATCAGGTCGGCTAGCTGTAAGATACAGAAGAGAGCCGATCATCCCACGGTACGTCGTGACATTAACAGGTTTTCCTGAAGGATCCTTGTTTAGTGTCAGCGGCGGTGCCATAGAGGTTTTCATAGCTGAGCTGTGAGTTAAATCAAACTTTTTCAGCATATCTTTAACATACTTTCCTTGGTGAATAAAAGTACCTTTTTCATTCTGTTTTATTTGAAGACCAAGAAAATAGGTTAGCTCACCCATCATACTCATTTTGTATTCAGCTTTCATTCTTTCAGCAAAACGAGTACATAGGTCAGGGTTAGTAGAACCAAATATAATATCATCGACATATATTTGAACAAGAATGATATGACCTTTTACTTTCCTGAAAAATAGAGTTTTATCGATTTTACCACACTCAAAATTTTCAATATGGAGATAAGTAGATAGAGTGTCATACCATGCACGAGGAGCTTGCTTTAAGCCATAAAGTGCCTTATCCAGTTTATAAACATAACCTGGATGCTTAGGATCTGAGAATCCTGGAGGTTGTTCCACGTAGACTTCTTCATTTAGCTTTCCATTGAGAAACGCTGATTTAACATCCATCTGATAAACCTTGAAGTCTTTGTGTACAGCGTAAGCTAAGAATAGACGAATGACTTCTAGTCTTGCCACTGGGGCAAATGTTTCGTCGTAATCTATGCCTTCCTCTTGTCTGTATCCCTGAGCAACAAGACGAGCCTTGTTGCGGGTTACAGTTCCATATTCATCCAACTTGTTTCGATAGACCCATTTAGTGCCTATCACTGACTTGTCGGATGGTCTGGGAACGAGCTTCCAAACTTTGTTTCTTTTGAATTCGGTTAGCTCTTCTTGCATAGCGCTGACCCAGTTTGGATCTCTGAGGGCATCATCTGTTTTCTTTGGTTCAATTAGAGAAATAAAGTTAACAAATAAGCAAAAATTACCTGCACTTCGTCGAGTCTGAATACCAGCGTTTGGATCACCAAGAATTTGATCGATGGGATGACTTATAGTCCATCGCTGAGCCGGAGCATGATTTGCTGACTCGATCTGAACTTCTGGAGGATCTAAAGTAGAAGCTTCAGCAACTTCGGGGATTTCAGGTAGAAGAGGTAGGGGTTGAGGTTCAGATGTTATTTCATTCACTGATTGTTGAGATGTCGATGGGATATCTGAGGTAGATGGTTCGGAAGCAGGCACGGTGTTAAGAGGAACAACTGAGACACAAGAGGATTCAGCTTCACTTATCTGTATGCTTGGGATGATAATAGGATCATCATCTTCAGTGGTAGGAGTATGAGTTTGAGGAGTAGGAGTAGGAGCAGCTTCTGAATCACCGAGATGAGAAAACATCCATTGATTCAGTTCTTCAGTATCATCAGAAAGTCTAGAATTTGCCGAACGGGATTCGTCAAAAGTGACGTGGATTGTTTCAGTGAAGATGACACTGAGGAAATTTGTTTAGACTTGAAGCTTGCCTTTGTTTGTTTCCCTTTCTCACACGCTGAACATAGAGATTCCTTAGCGTATGAGTGTTGAGGTAGACCAGTGACCAACTCTTTTGAAGAAAGAGTATTCAGTGTCTTGAAGTTGAGACGAGAGAGCCTCTTATGCCATAGCCAGTTGACATCAGATGAGGCTTTTGAGAAGAAATAGGAGTTCTCAGTGGTTGTCGAGTCCATATTTATAACATAAACATTTTCCATACGGTATCCGCTGAGAGCGATCTTCTCCTTTTTGTCAGTAACAAAGCAGGATTCCTTAGTGAAAATCACTTTGTTATCCTTGTCACATAGCTGACTGATGCTTAAAAGATTGTGCTTCAGTCCTTCAACATATGCGACTCTTCTGAAGGTTGTTGTACCATTAAAGAGTACACCAAACCCTCGAGTATAGCCTTTTCCATCTCCACCGAAGGTTACTGAGGGACCTTTCTCTTCCTTATATTCAGTTTCCGGTCATATGTCTAGAGCATCCGCTATCAAGATAACAGATACCCTTCTGAACCTGCAAACAAAGGAAGATTAGTTTGACTTGGGCACCCATTTTACCATAGGTCCACATTTGTCAGTGGTGGTAGAGGAAGTGGAAGTTTCAACAATCTTCGCAGCATTTGAAGATTCAGCTTCAGGACTAGTCTTCACTTTGGTTAATTTCTTAACCTTAGTGGTAGGTTTCACCTTGACCTGATTTGCACCAGGATTGGTCTTCTTTGCCTTAGGGGCAGTGATCTTCACCTTAGCTAACTTTTCAGCTTTGGTGGCTATGGGGCACTTACTAGCAATATGATCGGTAAGTCCACAGTGATAACATTTCCTATAGCTAAAAGTAGCTTTAGGACCATTTGTATGCTTAGCTGAGATTTTTAAATGAGCAGGGCCATCACCAAGTATACCTTTGGCATTGGAAATGGGAGGAACAATCAGTTCTTCAGATTTCTTACCAATTATATCCACTCTGAGTCTAGGAGTAGATCGTTGAACGAATCCCGGGATCTTGTTCTTAGAAGCAGAGGGACAATTCACTGAAGCTTTAGAAGCATTCAGCTTAGGTACAAAGGTACCCTTCTGAGGTTTTTCGTTAAAAACTTTTTCTTTACCTTTACCTTTAGAGTTTAAGGTAGATTTTTCCTCAGGGTTGGGAGTTTTAGAAGAGAAACACTGAGACGAGGAAGTGTCAGGGATTGAGGATACGAACATTCCAAACTTAAACATGGAACGATCATTGGTTGGTTCTAGAATATCAGCTTTAAAACCAAGACCACTTTTATCACTCAAGGGAATCTGAGACTTTAATATCTCAGTGATCGTTGTTGAGGATTTACACCATCCTTCAACAGTAGACTTTTCAGCCTTTAGTGCAGCGATAACATCTTCTCGCTCGATACGAATGATTTGATTTATACAGACCTGGTCTTTTAAGGTTTCTTCTATTTTAGAATGCTTTTGTTCTAAGTGACAATTCTTAAGCTGTTCAGCAAGATCAATATTTAGTTTTTCAGCTTTGGTCTTGCCATTCATGGCATCGTATAAATCAACAGTCAAAAGATCGACGGTCTGACGTCTTTCGATGTCACTAAGAACTGAAGTTTGAGTATCAGTGAGAGAATTTGATACCTGAGAGGTGGAAGCAGAAGTAGAGGAAATTTCAGTTTGTTCTTCCTCTTCTTCGACTTTGGCCATGAGGCAGAGATTGGCCTCATCATCATCTTCAGAGTCAGATGATTCTTCATCAGAAAGAGCCCAGTCATGATCTTCAGCGATCATGCCTTTGCCTTTCTTCTTAAATCTTTTCAGCTTTTCATACTTTTCTTTCAGCTTCTTGTACTTGTCATCTCTAGCCTGGGGTTAGAGGATTTCTTGGAAGAAGATGAGGGTTTGAAGACTTTCTTAGACCTGCATTCACTAGAAAAGTGTCCTACTTTCTCACAGTTAAAGCAGGTAGCAGTATCCTTATCAATAGGGGTTGACGATTTTGGCTTGTCAGTGAGTGCGAGAGGTTTGTTTCTTCTGAAGTTACTCTTTTTGGTGAATCTCCTGAAAGAATTAGTCAGGAGAGCCAAAGACTCATCCATTTCTGAAGGATCAGCTTCAGATGAGTCATCAGAGTTAGACTCCAACTCAGTGATAGTGACAGTAGATCGCTGAGTAGGCATCAACTCTGAAGAGAGTAAAGCAACGGGTGTGCTTTTGGAATCTTTTACAAGATTCTTCTTAAGATGACACGACTGCTCATGATTGAGCATAGTGCCATATAAGGTAGAGAGGGTCATAGATTTTAGATCATTTGATAGCTCGAGACACATTGAATAACTGTCCCAGCTTTCAGGAAGACATTCTAAAAACTCTGTTAGGATCTCAAAGTTAGAATATTCCTTACCAACGGTTTTTAAGTCAATGATTAAACAGTTAAACCACTGATGAACTTCAGAGAGAGATTCATTCTTACCACAAATGAAGCTTTCGTACTGTCTTACTAGGTTGATTTTTCTTGAGTCCTGGACTTCAGATGTACCTTCATATTGAACACAGATTGTGTCCCACATGGCTTTGGAGGTTTTCAGGTTCATGACAGAATGGTAGACTTATTCAGGAAGAGCCATAGAGAGAATGGATCTGGCCTTAGTGTCGATGGCCACCTTCTTCTTGTCTTCATCAGTCCGAGTGTGAACTTCCCTAGGAATGATTCTTTCAGAAATGGCAGCTCTAGTAGCAGTGCCTGGAACTTCAGGGTCAATCATCACAGGGACATATGGACCATTCTCGATGTAGTAAGGCATAGTAGGGTCTACACCTTCCAAGAATAGCATCATCCTATTTTTCCATAGATTGAAGTTATCTCTGGAAAATCTAGGGGGTTTTGCAAGAGAACCATTATCAATGTAGTTTGTGTTTGTGGAGTTTGCCATTATAGAAAATAGCAAGGAAGAGAAAAGAGATTAGTATAAGCAAGATCTTGTTTATGAGATTAAACAGTCTGCTATGATACCACTTGTTGGTCCCGAAAGGGTTATACAAGTTTGTAGAAGGGGGGGTTGAATACAAACACATGATTTTTACTTTTCTAAATTGTTTATTGATAGGTATCAAACAATTTACAACTTGTTGCGGAACAAGATGAAGGAATAAACCTAATCTAAACAAGCTATGAGAATCACTAAGATTTCTTGCATTAGAAATAAGATTGAGAGAAAATAAGAATATTAAAGAGAAATATTCTAACACAGAGAATCAGCAAAGACAAGGAATGGCCGAAGGTGTTCAAGAAATGAACTAGGGTTTCCTTTATATACTGCATGCATTTAATGCACAATAGTACAACTTTACACGTGGCAGCCGCTGGTTGGTTGCATGGTTTGACTTCGGTAGACAAAATAGTGGCCGCATGATGAACAGTGTAGAATCAGAGTTGGTTGTACGATTCTGGACAAAAGGGATGTCCATTCTGTCAGATCGTATGGAGGCGTGCAAGGGGATAAGACAAAAGTTACTTGTAGAGGAGGCTTCATGATCAGCGTTCGCTGAATGTTTCTTTATCAGCGAATGATAAAGTTCAGTGTTCGCTAAAGTCTTCTACTTGAAACTTCACGTTGAGTGGACAGGTCTTGGCTTCGCTGATATCCGCATCAGTTCATTAGTAGACTTGTCGCTGGTTCTTTGGCTTGATCTTCGACTTCAGCGTAGAACATAGTTGACGTGAAACTTGTCTTCAGGGATCATAAGTACACAACATATTTTATCAGCGATCATAAGTGAGGCTGAACATGCTCAGGGCTCGCTGATGAACAGTGTCGCTGAATGTATAAATTAAAGAACAAGAGTTCCTATCAGCGGTACTGTAACAGGCTTAGTACTTATCAGCGATAGTGAAACTCTAATACATATTGTCTACTTACAATTTTCACTAAGTGTTTCTCATAGAGTCATTATCAAATCACTGAGGGTTTGGATCAACAGTCTTCCAACTAGCAAGAAGGGCTGAGGTGGTGGCCACAAGATTCCCCAACAAAAAGTTTATGAAGTGACGTATTGTACTTTCCAGGAACTGCGATCCATGCTGTAGCATCATGCTGCAGCATACCAAACTGTTAGATTTTCATCAAAACAAGCACAACCAGAATTCATTCCTTCTACTTAGCTCCAAACTACAATAAAGGGTAAAATCAAACCAAAAGACTCAATTATGGTGATTGGGAAACTAAAATATGATTAAATATCTAGAAAATAAATGCTTAGAATGTGATAAATTATGCACTTATCAGTAGTGTATCGGAGAAGAGGGCTAGAGTTTCGGGTCGAGCTTTTCATATGACGAACAAGGAAGCAAAAGCATCAACCGACGTGGTATCAGGTACGTTTCTCCTAAACTCCGTACCAGCACGTGTGTTGTTTGATTCAGGTGCAAGTTTCTCTTTCGTATTGGAATCTTTTTGCCAAAGTCTTTCTATGCCCACTAGTAGTTTAGCTGATGCCTTAGTGGTAGAAATATCTAATGGCGGTCAAGTGTTAATTTGTGACGTGTTGAAGGGTTATACCATTGAGATCGAGGGGAAGGATTTTCCGATCAGTTTGATGCCCATATTGATTGGTGGATTCGACGTGGTGATCGGAATGAATTGGTTAGCGGAGAACCAAGCCGAAGTTGTTTGTTCAAAGAAGTTGATCCTAATCCCAATTTCGGATGGTGAAGTATGATTTATGGAGGACGGATGAAAGAAGATGTCACAATCATAACCATGGATAAAACACGTAAGTGCATGGTAAAAGGGTGTTCATCCTTCTTGGCATATGTGATTGATGCTAAACTCGAGAAGAAGAAACTCAAGAACGTAAAGGTGGTGCGCGAGTTTCCTGACGTGTTTCCGGATGACTTGCCCGATTTACCACCTGATCGTCAAATGAAATTTCGGATTGATCTTATTCCGGGAGCAACTCCGATCGCTAGAGCTCCTTACCGTTTAGCTCTATCCGAGCTGAAAGAGATGATGGCGCAACTTCAAGACCTTCTTGAGAAGGTATTTGTGTGACCGAGCTCATCACCTTGAGGAGCCCCGGTTTTGTTTGTTAAGAAGAAGGATGGAACAATGAGGATGTTCATCGAATATAGGGAGTTGAACAAAGCAACGGTAAAGAACAAGTATCTACTTCCAAGAATCAACGACTTGTTTGACCAACTTTAAGGAGCGGGGTTTTTCTCAAAGATCGACTTACGTTCGGGATATCAGCAAGTAAAGGTAAAGAAGGATGATATTCCGAAGATGGATTTTAGGAAACATTACAACCATTATTAATTCTTGGTAATGCCATTTGTCCTAACTAATGCACTAGTGGTGTTCATGGACTTGATGAACTGAGTGTGCCGACTATTTCTCGATAAGTCGGTAATCATATTTATTGACAACATACTCATGTACTTAAAGAGTGAGGTGGATCACGAGAAACATCTTCGAGAAGTTCTAGAGGTTTTAAGGAAGGATAAGTTGTATGCGAAGTTCTCTAAGTGTGACTTTTGGTTGGAATAGGTTCAATTCTTGGGGCACGTTGTCACTTGAGACGAGTGAAAGTGAACCCCTCTAAGATCGAGGCTATGATTAGAGTCCATCGGAGATACAAAGCTTCTTAGGATTGGCGGGATATTACCGTAGATTTATTCAAGACTTCTCCATAATTACTTCTTCCTTGACGACCCTAACTCAGAAGAATGTGAAGTTCGTACGGACCGAGGTACAAGAGAAGGCGTTCCGAACTTCACAAAAGAAGATTTATGATGCTCCAGTGTTATCCCTACCCGGAGGATCGGAAGATTTTGTAGTTTATAGTGACGCATAAAAATTGGAGTTGGGTTGTGTCTTGATGCAAAGAGGGAAAGTGATTGCCTACGCATCTAGACAACTTAAGGTGGATGAAAAGAACTACCCTACCCAAGATTTAGAGTTAGCGGAAGTGGTGTTTCCTTCGAAGGTATGGCCGCACTATCTCTACGCCACTAAGTGTACGCTCTACACGGATCATAAGAGCTTGAAATACGTATTTGATCAAAAAGAGTTGAACATGAGGCAACAGATATGGCTCAAGTTACTCAACGATTACGATTGTGAATTGCTCTACCATCCGGGTAAGGAAAATGTGGTAGTCGATGTTGTGAGTCAGAAGGATTATAGTGGAAGCATTCGGTCAACACTCTCGAGGATTGAGTTGGTGTCAAGCCTCATTGAAAGGATTAAGACGTCACAAGATGAGGCCTTGTTAGAAGAAAATCTCAAGGAAGAAGTGATGACGAAACAACGCTTACTCTTGACGGAGGATACCGTGGGGTAAAGTTGTTCCATGGGTGTGTATCATTGCCCAAGATTGGAGGCAACCTGTAACACCCCGAAAATCCTAACTCAAATTGTAAATAGTCCATTTAGACTTATTGGAAGGACAAGGTGTTGCATTGGAAAGTGGGACGCGTGATGCTAATTGGATCTCTCGAGAAATTGGCCAAGTTTGGACTCGGTACAAACCCAGCGAGTATGACACCCGCGAGAGTGACACTGTCACTTTCGCCGTGTCACTTTCGCCAAGATTGTACCGAGAGTTTGGGGGGAATCCAGCGAATATGACACCCGCGAGAGTGACAATGTCACTTTCGCCGTGTCACACTTGTCGTCGGGCTCCAGAGCCTTTTAAACCCACGATTTCAACTCCCTTTCATTTGTTATTCAACCCATTTCTCTCTAAACTCTCCCAAACCAAACCCTAACCCTTTAAACCGATTTTGGAACCATTGAATCCACAAATCTTGTGAATCAAAGCCTCTCTCCTATCTCTTAGCAAGATTTCTAGTTGGAGGTTGGAATCCTTCATCTTATTTCCATTGTAATGGGATTTCTACACTTTCTAGGGTTTTACCCAACCCTCACCTAAACCTTTTCCTTCCTTTGGATGAAATGAAGATTGAGGCTTACTTTGGTAACACTAGAAGTGTTTGGTTGGTGGATTCACTTGATGGTTGAGGTAATCTCCTTTTCTCTTCATTTTGGAAATTAGGGTTTTGATCTATTGGTGATTTTGGGTGTAATATGTTGGGGAAAATGATTCTAAGTGTTTGGGGATAAATATTTATGGTTGAAAACATATGGATTTAGGTTTTGGAAGATTTGGACTTGAAGATTCAGATCTCTTCAAAGGAGCATACGTTTGGAAAAAAAATCTAGATTTAGCTTAATCTAGCAAGGTGAATTCAAGTTACTTTGCGAAAACTTTGTACATGCCAAAATGTTATTTTTCCAAGTAATTGTGTGTTTTACCTGAAAACTATCTATATTGGGTCATTTGATGGATTTTACCTTTTGAGGTATTAATTGTGGTAAATATTATAAGACACTACTTTTGGATATTTTGAAAAAAAAAGT
>JAWVWS010000507.1:0-26279 GCA_033807775.1 Saussurea involucrata | reverse complement strand
CGAATTTGAGTTTGAATATGAAAATTCGTACTTTGTGGGTTTTTAATCATTGTTTGTTCAATTATCTTTGTTGAGATCGAATGACGATACAGAGTGTTGAATGAATGTTGCTATAGCTTGATAGAGTATAGTGATGGTTTGTGATTATACCAGTCATCCTGGAGTTATGTCAATCGTGTCAAATCTGTGCGTTAAGTAATTGTTTACCTGAGGAATCCAACCCTCCAACTCTCTCTCTTTTCTGAATTAATTAAGTTTTAATTCGTGTTCTGATAAGTAAACACCCAAATCAATTTGCGATAGTCCTAGTTAATAATCTATACAGTCATTGTGGTACTTGACACCTGGTTCCTTTGGTTCGATTACCCGTACTTACCGTACGTTATTACTTGATTCGACTCGTACACTTTGCGGTAAGATTTAGGGGGGGGTGATACCCGCCTATCAAGTTTTTTGGCGCCGCTGCCGGGGAACCTGTTTTGTGTGAATATCACTACCAGTTGTAGAAGTTATTATATTAGACACCCTTTCTTTATTTAAATATACTTTGCTTTGAAAGTTCATTTATAATTGGGTTTTGAGATTCTCTTTTCTCTGTTTCAGGTTACCTCTTGGTTTATGCCAAGAAGAAGGCTGTTTCGGGAATCAGTACCTATTGACCCGGAGATGGAACGAACTGCCAGAGATCTGAGAAGACAAGCACGGAACAGAATGGGTGACAAACAACGTCAACAACTTCGAAGAAGATTGGGATGAGGAGATGGTCATGGGCAATGTTCCACCAAATGCAATGCAAAACAATGGTCCTCCTCCTAATAATCAGAACAATCAGAACCACAACAAATGCCAATGCCAACCACAACGTTAATCATGGCGTCAACAATGGTATCCATTCATGGCCATCATCCACACCACCGCCACCACAAAGGGTACCAATGAGAAACTTCGCCAACCCGAGCATGGGAGCTGCACAACGAGGACCTTATACACCTCCGATAGCTGCCAACAACTTTGAAATCAAGCTTGGCACTATCCAATTGGTGCAATCGAACATGTTTGGAGGTGCAGCAACTGAAGACCCTCATGCACATTTGCGCTCATTTGAAAAGATATGCAATACCTTCAAGGTAAATGGGGCGGATCAAGATTCGATCAAGATACGGTTATTCCCATTCTCATTGAGGGACCGAGCCACTACTTGGGAAGAGATGTCTACTACCGGGGTCGATTCGAACATGGAATGATATGGTGACGGCTTTTCTCAACAAGTTCTTTCCACCGGGGCGAACGGCCCAATTGCTTTCGGATATCACCCATTTCGCCCAGTGGGATCAGGAGTCATTGTACGATGCATGGGAGCGGTACAAGGGGATGCTAAAAAAGTGCCCCCACCATGGTTTACAAGAGTGGATGGTTATGCAAACTTTCTATGGAGGACTGCTTCCTCAGTACAAGAATGACCTTACAGCCGCATCAGGTGGTGCATTCATGACAAGCCATATGAAGATGCGTACGAGTAAATAGAGAATCTAGCGGAAACACAGCTATTCCATTCCAAGATCCGCTGTTAGAAAAGTGGCAAGTGTGCAAGAAACTGAAGAGTTGAAAACAATAAAGGCACTATTGACTGCATTGACCAATCAAATGAAAGGAGCGGGTATTCAACCAAATGTTCAGAATTTGCAAGACTATCAATCGCCGGGAACAAGTCCAGGTTTGTTCAGAACCGAAATAATCAGCCGAGGAATGACCCATTTTCCAACACCTATAACGAGGGATGGAAGAGACATCCTAACTTTTCTTGGAGTCAATCCTCAACAATGCCCGGGCAAGGAAACGATGCAACAGCAACAGCAGCAACAGCAGTATGGTAACCATTCTAACTCTTCGAATTCTTTTCCATCTAACAATGTTTATCGTCCCCCAGGTTACAATCAGAAGAAATTTGATGAGGGGAAATCTTCAGAAAAGAAGCCGGGATTGGAGGACATGATGATGAAATTCATGACAAAGATAGAAGGTGCGGTTGAAGGATTGGCAAGTACAGTGGGTAATGTGAAGGAGACAACTGACCAAAATACCGCCTCAATCAGAATGTTAGAAAGACAAGTCGGCCAAATCGCTGAAGCACTACAATCCAGGACTCAAGGTCAATTCCCTAGTCAGACTGAACGAATACCAAGAGAGGAGTGCAAGGCTATTCATCTGAGAAGTGGAACGGAGCTGATTAGAGACCCTACACGGGGAGCCTTCACCAAGGGAAGCCGAGCAAGATGTGGAGATCAGTGACATGGATGCGTTGGAGGCTGATAGAGAGATTGTGAGTGAAGAGAATAAGAAGAATGAAGAAAAGGAACCAAAGCAACCACAGGTCAAGCCGGACAACTCCAAAAGTGCCCTATCCGAGCAGGCTTAAAGCCCACAGGGATGATCTAAACTTTTCTAAATTTCTTGAAATTTTTAAGAAATTGCATATTAACATCCCTTTTGCAGATGCTTTGGCACAAATGCCAACATACCTCCATGTTTATGAAAGATATCTTATCCAAGAAGAGGAAGATTGAAGATCAGGCTACAATTGCACATTACTGAGGAGTGCAGCGCGATCATACATAACAAGCTTCCCCAAAAGCTTAATGATCCAGGGATTTTTTCGATCCCTATCCAAATTGGGAGCCTTAATTTTAATAAGGTATTATGCGATCTAGGAGCTAGTATTAACCTAATGCCGTTATCTGTTTTCAGGAAACTCGGCTTGGGGGAGGTGAAGCCGACATTCATGACTATTCAGCTTGCCGATAGATCGATAAGGTACCCGTATGGAGTGATCGAAGACGTCTTGGTAAAGGTTGGCAAGTTTTACTTCCCGATGGACTTAGTGGTGTTGGATATCGATGAGGACATAGAGGTTCCGCTGATACTGGGAAGAGCCTTCCTAGGCACAAGCCGAGCGCTGATCGACATGGAGGAAGGAGAGATGACTTTGAGAGTTGGTGGTGAGAGGGAAGTGTTCAAGATGTTAGAGAAGATAAGAGATAGAGGCGAAGAGAAATTTGGTGAGCAAGAAAAGCCGAAAGGAGTGATCGGAAAGAAAGTCGTGCCACGATAGAAAATACGGCGCTGGGTGGGAGGCAACCCACCATAGGTTAAATCTTAATTTTTATTTTGGTCAGTTTCTTATTTTTTTTTTGTTTGCTTTCTTTTGTTTGTGTGTTGTTTTGTGTTTTGTGTGTTTGTCGTTTAGTTTTTGATCCCTGATAGCAATTCCGATATACCAAGAGCAAGGCAGGAGAAGGAAGGGCAGAAATATGTGAAACAGTGATCCGCGCATGCATCCTGAAGGGTATCTACACAAACACCTCTTTGCAAACCTCGGTTTCACCAAGGTTTTGGGGTCCCTATTTTCACTTGAACTTTATCGTTTATGATTCCTTGTTGAGAAAACAAACCTAATCTAGAGATAGGTTTGGGGTGGACGTAAGTACTGTTAGTTGTACTGTATCGCTATTTCGTGATTGTATTTTGTGTGCTAATTGTTTCCATTGAGGACAATGTTTATATCTGGTTTGGGGTGATTTGTCGAGTCTATCATTGGTTGATCTCAGTGGATTGAATAATCACCTTGTTTATAGTGAGGAATAGGCGACCAGTTGAGCATGATTTAGTGTGAGAGTTCGAAGACACTAATTTTGGGGAAATGGTTTAGAAAGGATAATATAGCACAAAGGTGGACCTGGGCGACTGCACACATAGAGACATTAGTGGAGACCACCCATAAGTTTGTTGAGCCATACACGTGCTAACTTCGATTCTGAGAGACTACACACTACTCGATACACTTTTCATTAGTCCTTTGATTGTTGTTGTAGCTGATCTCACTATAACTTGCATCCATTATCAAAGACATCCATAGGAATAGAAGTGAAGCTTTTGCCTATCTTTGTGAACAAACCATGTGAGAACTCGTCAAGCTTATTGGTTGCTGCTAATTCCGCTGCTTTTCACTACTCAAGGTTCTCAAATGAAAACTCGTTGTAACCCCCTCAAAAAAAAAACTGCAAACCTAGTAAATCTGTCATAAAGGGTTTTGCAAAAAAAAGGAGCTAAATAAAATTGAGGGGTCAGTTTAAAGAATTTGAGAGAAGTGTTAGGAAGCTTGAACGAAAGAAAGAAGGGAGGTTCATCAAATACCATCATAAATCTTTTGACCTCCACCCAGAAGTAGCAACCATACCCATTTAAAGATCCGAATTCAGCATGGAGAGTTTGTAAAGAGTGGCGAAGCAACGTTTCTATGTCCTAGTCTTGATAATGGATTCCTTCTGAGATCAATCTGTGTACAACTGTGCGTTATTGTTTAATTGTTGTTCATGCATGCTTTGTGAATTCTTGTACCCAACTTCTGAAAGCATGACAACATTTGTGAAACCTAGGGCCCAAGCGAAGAGAGAGAACCGTGAGGTAGGGTCAAGGCGAAATCCTCTATGTATGTGTTTAGCCTAGGTGCACTTAAGTGTGGTGTGGTCCCTGATAAATCCAGTTCCCAAGGTTTTGTTGTTTAGATTCCATAGCTAGGTCTGCTCACTGTTCGTCCATCTCACAGGTAATTCATGGTGGTTGTTGAGTTGACTAGAGATCGCTAATGATATTCTCGACAACACGAAATTGCGATTGTTTGGATTGTGGATGAATGCTTATTTGTGTCGCTATTATGCTTGTGGACAAGCAACGCTCGGTTTGGGGTTGTTGATAATGTCGTTTTCCGACATTATTTTGATCCCGAAGTCGTTCTGTTTGTTGTAAGTTCCCGAGTAAAAATAGTAGAATTTAATGGTTTTTATGAGAAAGTACAGGTTTATATGGAAGAATGATGTTGGAAGAGTTTTGGAGTAATCGGAGCAAGTCTACAACAGTCCAGTGCAAAAAGGAGAAAAATCAGATTTTTGGACAAAAAAGTGCTCTGCGCGCCTCTGCGCGCGCCTCCAAGCGCTCCCACAAACGCGCAGGCTTATTTTCGCAAACATTCCAGTGCTCTGCGCCTCTGCGCGCGCCTCCAAACGCGCCCACAAACGTGCAGAAGACCTGATACGTTTTTAAAGCCTTTTTTTCACCTAGGGTTGGGCATCTGATCTTAGTTACGTCCGTAGACTCTTTCTGGGCAATTTTGGGAGCACGAGGGCGATTCTTGAAGACGAATAGAAGGCAAGAAACATCAATCAACGAGAATCAAAAGGCGAATCGAGTTCATTCATCGAAGGATTAAGCTTTTCAGGGAGTTTTAGATTTCATTTCTTTCAAGAACCAACATGTTTACTTTCGTTTTTATTAATTCTTTTCTGAGTTGTTAAACCCCCAATATGAACTAATCCGTTCATGTTGGGGGGTTGGTTTGAATCATGGTTGGATGATTATTTAGGTTTACAGTAGATACGATCGATTTGATTCTTATGGATGAAACATGTGGGATTGTTCTTAATGCTTGTAATAGTCCGATCATCTATTATTTGATTTAATGAATCTTTTAACGTTTGAGAAAAGTTTTGAGGTTTATCTAATCTTTCATGTCTTAGTCGAATTTGAGTTAGAAATATGATAATTCGTACTTTGTGGGTTTTTAATCATTGTTTGTTCAATTATCTTTGTTGAGATCGAATGACGATACAGAGTGTTGAATGAATGTTGCTATAGCTTGATAGAGTATAATGATGGTTTGTGATTATACCAGTCATCCTGGAGTTATGTCAATCGTGTCAAATCTGTGCGTTAAGTAATTGTTTACCTAAGGAATCCAACCCTCCAACTCTCTCTCTTTTCTGAATTAATTAAGTTTTAATTCGTGTTCTGATAAGTAACAACCCAAATCAATTTGCGATAGTCTAGTTAATAATCTATACAGTCATTGTGGTACTTGACACCTGGTTCCTTTGGTTCGATACTCGTACTTACCGTACGTTATTACTTGATTCGACCCGTACACTTGCGGTAAGATTTAGGGGGGGTGATACCCGCCTATCAGCGGACTATAATTAAAGAACCTTTTTAAGGGCATAAGATAAGGAATTGTTGTTTATGTCATGGTTAAAGAGTTGGGAAATCTGAGTTCGTACGACCGGACTAAATACTGGCTCGGGTTAGCGAACCATTCTTTTAAAGAATCTTTAGTGTATCAAGCTAGAAGGGAAACAAGTGGTCGGATGTAGTGCCCTGGTTGAGAGACCTTTGGATTAGATTCGGTATTGTCGGGAAGAATGTTTCACGTGAGCGTGTCGTTCAGTATTCGATTAGTTGGAATAGTTTGAGTGAACCTGGTCACTCCTCCCTGTGGTGAGGGGCAAGCGATTTTTGGTGGTAGTTCCTAGTTAGTGGAACCATTCGGTGGATTTGGGCGAAGGATATATTTGTGTATAGAATAGAATTATGGCTTAGAAATTGTTGTGAGTTTGGACCGTTGAATTGTAACTGTTGAGGCACGTGTGATCGGTGTGACTTTGAGGAAACGCAATTGTGCCAGGCGAACGCTATTTTGGTAGGGGGAGTTCTTCCTTTGATATGAATGTTATGTGGATATGAATGTTATGTGGTGGTGAGAATGCGGTAACGATATGAGAATGATAGTGTGTAATGTCGACGAAGGGAGTGATTAGTCTCCGTTTAGAGATTCGGGTCATTGCGGTGTTAACTCGAGTAGAGTCGTTTTCTATTAAAGAGAGTATTTTGGATGAGTAGTATGTTTGAACGAAGAGATTGCAAGTGTGTGGCTGGGCATGCTACAGACCCGAGGGTGTAGTTGTTGGCCTAGGAGTGATGTCAAAGAATTCTGTATGTGGTCGATGCTGATCAGGAGTGGATGGATAGGTGAATGGAACTAAGATGACTGAATTAGAAAGTATGAGTAATTTCAATCTCAAGTCGGGATAACAGTTGGATGGGAAAAACATTCCCATGGTTTGGAGTAGTGACAGTTATCGAAGGGATTGGGAGAATTATTGAACGAATTAGATGTATACGGTGAAGTTATGGAACATTAAAGGTGCGTTTCACGTCCCTATTTTGGGGAGAGGGGGTCGAAATCTTAGTTCGAGTTGACCCTTATAAGTAGCGCGGATGGATAAAGAGTGGGATTTTGTTGTATCGTTGGAAACAATCGTTGGGGAAGGTAAGAATTGGTAATCAGGAGTTAACTCTGACTTTCAGCGTGTGTCCGGCGATGAAATTCCGAGGACGGAATTCTAATAAGGGGGAGGTGATGTAACATCCCATATTGTCTTTTGTAGTATTTTAGAATAATTGGGAATTTGGTGGCCAAAGTAAGAATGGGACTTCTGTGCTCAATAGTGAATTGAGAAAGTTAAAAATAGATAAAACCCTACCTTCTTCTTTTCTTGCTATTCATCGATTTAGAGGAGGAATGGAGAGAGAGGAGAAGAACCCTAATTGGAGATGTGATGGGAAGAGTTGCAGCAATTGTTAGAGTCATCTTCTCCAAGGTTTGATTTCTTCTTCTTCTTCTTTATGTTGGCTAGGCTAGTATATGGCTGGGGGTTGATAATACTTTTTGTTGGTTGAGTTTAATCAATGGAAGAAAGGAGGTAAATGATTTTGGGATTTATTTCCTATGAGTTTTTATCAATGTAGTAGGAAACTTCTTCTTGTTTGATTAGTAATCCCCATTATTCCATGGATTGAGTTTTGAGTTTTTGGGGTTTAAATTTATGAATCACTAGATGGAATTTGATGGGTTTCATGTTGTTTAAAGGGTTGGTCATTGATTCTTAATGTTTATTGTATCTAAAATATCGATTTGGGAGAATTAGAATTGAATTGGGGAAGTTTGGAGATGAGAAACCTTTGAGTTTTGGGAAGAAATTCGTGCAGGAAAACCAGACCAGAGGTCCGCGCCGATGGCGGCGCCGATGGACTGGCGCCAACCATTGGCGCCAGATTCTGTCCTTTTTCTTCCGTTGTTCGTTTCGTTGTTCGTTCGGGTCTAGGACCGAGGCATCGATTGGAGGGTTGTTTAGGGGTTTTGTTAAGGATGTTTGGGAGTATGGTTAAGTGGTTTAATACCATCTCTGTGGTGTCAAATTCAGGTGTTCGGTTTGAACTAACGTGGGTTTCAGAGCGTGTGTCGATGTGCTAAGGCTAAGGTGAGTTCCCTAAACCCTTTTGACGCAAATGAAATGTTTTGCTAAAGTTTTCGTATCTGAATTTGGTTTGAGCATGCTGACATGATTAAACGTTTTAGTAAAGGTTTCTTAACTGATTATGGTCATGAGTATGATGACATGTTTAAACGTTTTGAAAGGTTTTATTGCACATGATATGGAAATGTTTACAAATGCATGCAAGTTGTTTATACGTTCATTTGTGCGTAAATGTTGATTTCATATCCTTGTGATGAGGCTGTAATGTGGGGAGACGGGTTGAACAGTGGAGGGCTCCTTGAGTGTAAGGTGTCGAGTTGCCGTGCCTGGCTTTGTAAGGTGTCGAGTTGTCGTGCCTGGCTTTGTAAGGTGTTGAGTTGTCGTGCCTGGCTTTGTAAGGTGATATTAGTCCGTGCCACTGTGTACACCCTTGTTTGAGAACATGATTGATATGTACTGTTTTGAAATGAATCGTGTTTCTTTAAATGTTTTGTGACCACGTTTTTAAGGGGGAATTCACTAGACCTCATGGTCTAACCCTCGCTTTTAAAAAATAAAAACCATTTTCAGGTATTAATCGTGTATGGAGTTTCATCTGATGATGATGGAAGGTCGGGTCGTGGTAAAAGAGCGAGAGGTAGTGAAGACTTGTAGAGTACCGTCGGGCTTCTTGTAGTATCTCAGTTGTGAAGGTGGTTTCCGCTGTGAGTTTAGAGTAAATTTGATGTATTGTAAACTTTGGGACCGTTTTTGATTGAAACGCTAAAACTTATGTTTTATTAGATTTTGGGTTGTTACAAATGGCTTAAATTGTGGGGTAGAGTGAGACACAACTGAGATATAGGAAGCCATTAAGTTTTAGCGTTTCAATCAAAAACGGTCCCAAAGTCTACAATACATCAAATTTACTCTAAACTCACAGCAGAAACCACCTTCACAACTGAGATACTACAAGAAGCCCGACGGTACTCTACAAGTCTTCACTACCTCTCGCTCTTTTACCACGACCCGACCTTCCATCATCATCAGATGAAACTCCATACACGATTAATACCTGAAAATGGTTTTTATTTTTTAAAAGCGAGGGTTAGACCATGAGGTCTAGTGAATTCCCCCTTAAAAACGTGGTCACAAAACATTTAAAGAAACACGATTCATTTCAAAACAGTACATATCAATCATGTTCTCAAACAAGGGTGTACACAGTGGCACGGACTAATATCACCTTACAAAGCCAGGCACGACAACTCAACACCTTACAAAGCCAGGCACGACAACTCGACACCTTACAAAGCCAGGCACGGCAACTCGACACCTTACACTCAAGGAGCCCTCCACTGTTCAACCCGTCTCCCCACATTACAGCCTCATCACAAGGATATGAAATCAACATTTACGCACAAATGAACGTATAAACAACTTGCATGCATTTGTAAACATTTCCATATCATGTGCAATAAAACCTTTCAAAACGTTTAAACATGTCATCATACTCATGACCATAATCAGTTAAGAAACCTTTACTAAAACGTTTAATCATGTCAGCATGCTCAAACCAAATTCAGATACGAAAACTTTAGCAAAACATTTCATTTGCGTCAAAAGGGTTTAGGGAACTCACCTTAGCCTTAGCACATCGACACACGCTCTGAAACCCACGTTAGTTCAAACCGAACACCTGAATTTGACACCACAGAGATGGTATTAAACCACTTAACCATACTCCCAAACATCCTTAACAAAACCCCTAAACAACCCTCCAATCGATGCCTCGGTCCTAGACCCGAACGAACAACGAAACGAACAACGGAAGAAAAAGGACAGAATCTGGCGCCAATGGTTGGCGCCAGTCCATCGGCGCCGCCATCGGCGCGGACCTCTGGTCTGGTTTTCCTGCACGAATTTCTTCCCAAAACTCAAAGGTTTCTCATCTCCAAACTTCCCCAATTCAATTCTAATTCTCCCAAATCGATATTTTAGATACAATAAACATTAAGAATCAATGACCAACCCTTTAAACAACATGAAACCCATCAAATTCCATCTAGTGATTCATAAATTTAAACCCCAAAAACTCAAAACTCAATCCATGGAATAATGGGGATTACTAATCAAACAAGAAGAAGTTTCCTACTACATTGATAAAAACTCATAGGAAATAAATCCCAAAATCATTTACCTCCTTTCTTCCATTGATTAAACTCAACCAACAAAAAGTATTATCAACCCCCAGCCATATACTAGCCTAGCCAACATAAAGAAGAAGAAGAAGAAATCAAACCTTGGAGAAGATGACTCTAACAATTGCTGCAACTCTTCCCATCACATCTCCAATTAGGGTTCTTCTCCTCTCTCTCCATTCCTCCTCTAAATCGATGAATAGCAAGAAAAGAAGAAGGTAGGGTTTTATCTATTTTTAACTTTCTCAATTCACTATTGAGCACAGAAGTCCCATTCTTACTTTGGCCACCAAATTCCCAATTATTCTAAAATACTACAAAAGACAATATGGGATGTTACATCACCTCCCCCTTATTAGAATTCCGTCCTCGGAATTTCATCGCCGGACACACG
Source organism: Saussurea involucrata (assembly GCA_033807775.1). Lineage (NCBI taxonomy): Eukaryota > Viridiplantae > Streptophyta > Magnoliopsida > Asterales > Asteraceae > Saussurea > Saussurea involucrata. The sequence continues at coordinate 15,561 of JAWVWS010000507.1, read as the reverse complement.
CTGAAAGTCAGAGTTAACTCCTGATTACCAATTCTTACCTTCCCCAACGATTGTTTCCAACGATACAACAAAATCCCACTCTTTATCCATCCGCGCTACTTATAAGGGTCAACTCGAACTAAGATTTCGACCCCCTCTCCCCAAAATAGGGACGTGAAACGCACCTTTAATGTTCCATAACTTCACCGTATACATCTAATTCGTTCAATAATTCTCCCAATCCCTTCGATAACTGTCACTACTCCAAACCATGGGAATGTTTTTCCCATCCAACTGTTATCCCGACTTGAGATTGAAATTACTCATACTTTCTAATTCAGTCATCTTAGTTCCATTCACCTATCCATCCACTCCTGATCAGCATCGACCACATACAGAATTCTTTGACATCACTCCTAGGCCAACAACTACACCCTCGGGTCTGTAGCATGCCCAGCCACACACTTGCAATCTCTTCGTTCAAACATACTACTCATCCAAAATACTCTCTTTAATAGAAAACGACTCTACTCGAGTTAACACCGCAATGACCCGAATCTCTAAACGGAGACTAATCACTCCCTTCGTCGACATTACACACTATCATTCTCATATCGTTACCGCATTCTCACCACCACATAACATTCATATCCACATAACATTCATATCAAAGGAAGAACTCCCCCTACCAAAATAGCGTTCGCCTGGCACAATTGCGTTTCCTCAAAGTCACACCGATCACACGTGCCTCAACAGTTACAATTCAACGGTCCAAACTCACAACAATTGCTAAGCCATAATTCTATTCTATACACAAATATATCCTTCGCCCAAATCCACCGAATGGTTCCACTAACTAGGAACTACCACCAAAAATCGCTTGCCCCTCACCACAGGGAGGAGTGACCAGGTTCACTCAAACTATTCCAACTAATCGAATACTGAACGACACGCTCACGTGAAACATTCTTCCCGACAATACCGAATCTAATCCAAAGGTCTCTCAACCAGGGCACTACATCCGACCACTTGTTTCCCTTCTAGCTTGATACACTAAAGATTCTTTAAAAGAATGGTTCGCTAACCCGAGCCAGTATTTAGTCCGGTCGTACGAACTCAGATTTCCCAACTCTTTAACCATGACATAAACAACAATTCCTTATCTTATGCCCTTAAAAAGGTTCTTTAATTATAGTCCGCTGATAGGCGGGTATCACCCCCCCTAAATCTTACCGCAAGTGTACGGGTCGAATCAAGTAATAACGTACGGTAAGTACGAGTATCGAACCAAAGGAACCAGGTGTCAAGTACCACAATGACTGTATAGATTATTAACTAGACTATCGCAAATTGATTTGGGTTGTTACTTATCAGAACACGAATTAAAACTTAATTAATTCAGAAAAGAGAGAGAGTTGGAGGGTTGGATTCCTTAGGTAAACAATTACTTAACGCACAGATTTGACACGATTGACATAACTCCAGGATGACTGGTATAATCACAAACCATCATTATACTCTATCAAGCTATAGCAACATTCATTCAACACTCTGTATCGTCATTCGATCTCAACAAAGATAATTGAACAAACAATGATTAAAAACCCACAAAGTACGAATTATCATATTTCTAACTCAAATTCGACTAAGACATGAAAGATTAGATAAACCTCAAAACTTTTCTCAAACGTTAAAAGATTCATTAAATCAAATAATAGATGATCGGACTATTACAAGCATTAAGAACAATCCCACATGTTTCATCCATAAGAATCAAATCGATCGTATCTACTGTAAACCTAAATAATCATCCAACCATGATTCAAACCAACCCCCCAACATGAACGGATTAGTTCATATTGGGGGTTTAACAACTCAGAAAAGAATTAATAAAAACGAAAGTAAACATGTTGGTTCTTGAAAGAAATGAAATCTAAAACTCCCTGAAAAGCTTAATCCTTCGATGAATGAACTCGATTCGCCTTTTGATTCTCGTTGATTGATGTTTCTTGCCTTCTATTCGTCTTCAAGAATCGCCCTCGTGCTCCCAAAATTGCCCAGAAAGAGTCTACGGACGTAACTAAGATCAGATGCCCAACCCTAGGTGAAAAAAAGGCTTTAAAAACGTATCAGGTCTTCTGCACGTTTGTGGGCGCGTTTGGAGGCGCGCGCAGAGGCGCAGAGCACTGGAATGTTTGCGAAAATAAGCCTGCGCGTTTGTGGGAGCGCTTGGAGGCGCGCGCAGAGGCGCGCAGAGCACTTTTTTGTCCAAAAATCTGATTTTTCTCCTTTTTGCACTGGACTGTTGTAGACTTGCTCCGATTACTCCAAAACTCTTCCAACATCATTCTTCCATATAAACCTGTACTTTCTCATAAAAACCATTAAATTCTACTATTTTTACTCGGGAACTTACAACAAACAGAACGACTTCGGGATCAAAATAATGTCGGAAAACGACATTATCAACAACCCCAAACCGAGCGTTGCTTGTCCACAAGCATAATAGCGACACAAATAAGCATTCAACCACAATCCAAACAATCGCAATTTCGTGTTGTCGAGAATATCATTAGCGATCTCTAGTCAACTCAACAACCACCATGAATTACCTGTGAGATGGACGAACAGTGAGCAGACCTAGCTATGGAATCTAAACAACAAAACCTTGGGAACTGGATTTATCAGGGACCACACCACACTTAAGTGCACCTAGGCTAAACACATACATAGAGGATTTCGCCTTGACCCTACCTCACGGTTCTCTCTCTTCGCTTGGGCCCTAGGTTTCACAAATGTTGTCATGCTTTCAGAAGTTGGGTACAAGAATTCACAAAGCATGCATGAACAACAATTAAACAATAACGCACAGTTGTACACAGATTGATCTCAGAAGGAATCCATTATCAAGACTAGGACATAGAAACGTTGCTTCGCCACTCTTTACAAACTCTCCATGCTGAATTCGGATCTTTAAATGGGTATGGTTGCTACTTCTGGGTGGAGGTCAAAAGATTTATGATGGTATTTGATGAACCTCCCTTCTTTCTTTCGTTCAAGCTTCCTAACACTTCTCTCAAATTCTTTAAACTGACCCCTCAATTTTATTTAGCTCCTTTTTTTTGCAAAACCCTTTATGACAGATTTACTAGGTTTGCAGTTTTTTTTTTTTGAGGGGGTTACAACGAGTTTTCATTTGAGAACCTTGAGTAGTGAAAAGCAGCGGAATTAGCAGCAACCAATAAGCTTGACGAGTTCTCACATGGTTTGTTCACAAAGATAGGCAAAAGCTTCACTTCTATTCCTATGGATGTCTTTGATAATGGATGCAAGTTATAGTGAGATCAGCTACAACAACAATCAAAGGACTAATGAAAAGTGTATCGAGTAGTGTGTAGTCTCTCAGAATCGAAGTTAGCACGTGTATGGCTCAACAAACTTATGGGTGGTCTCCACTAATGTCTCTATGTGTGCAGTCGCCCAGGTCCACCTTTGTGCTATATTATCCTTTCTAAACCATTTCCCCAAAATTAGTGTCTTCGAACTCTCACACTAAATCATGCTCAACTGGTCGCCTATTCCTCACTATAAACAAGGTGATTATTCAATCCACTGAGATCAACCAATGATAGACTCGACAAATCACCCCAAACCAGATATAAACATTGTCCTCAATGGAAACAATTAGCACACAAAATACAATCACGAAATAGCGATACAGTACAACTAACAGTACTTACGTCACCCCAAACCTAATCTCTAGATTAGGTTTGTTTTCTCAACAAGGAATCATAAAACGATAAAGTTCAAGTGAAAATAGGGACCCCAAACCTTGGTGAAACCGAGGTTTGCAAAGAGGTGTTGTGTAGATACCCTTCAGGATGCATGCGCGGATCACTGTTCACATATTTCTGCCCTTCCTTCTCCTGCCTTGCTCTTGGTTATATCGGAATTGCTATCAGGGATCAAAAACTAAACACAAACACACAAAACACAAAACAACACACAAAACAAAAGAAAGCAAACAAAAAAAAATAAGAAACTGACCAAAATAAAAATTAAGATTTAACCTATGGTGGGTTGCCTCCCACCCAGCGCCGTATTTTCTATCGTGGCACGACTTTCTTTCCGATCACTCCTTCGGCTTTTCTTGCTCACCAAATTTCTCTTCGCCTCTATCTCTTATCTTCTCTAACATCTTGAACACTTCCCTCTCACCACCAACTCTCAAAGTCATCTCTCCTTCCTCCATGTCGATCAGCGCTCGGCTTGTGCCTAGGAAGGATCTTCCCAGTATCAGCGGAACCTCTATGTCCTCATCGATATCCAACACCACAAAGTCCATCGGGAAGTAAAACTTGCCAACCTTTACCAAGACGTCTTCGATCACTCCATACGGGTACCTTATCGATCTATCGGCAAGCTGAATAGTCATGAATGTCGGCTTCACCTCCCCCAAGCCGAGTTTCCTGAAAACAGATAACGGAATTAGGTTAATACTAGCTCCTAGATCGCATAATACCTTATTAAAATTAAGGCTCCCAATTTGGATAGGGATCGAAAAACTCCCTGGATCATTAAGCTTTTGGGGAAGCTTGTTATGTATGATCGCGCTGCACTCCTCAGTAAGTGCAATTGTAGCCTGATCTTCAATCTTCCTCTTCTTGGATAAGATATCTTTCATAAACTTGAGGTATGTTGGCATTTGTGCCAAAGCATCTGCAAAAGGGATGTTAATATGCAATTTCTTAAAAATTTCAAGAAATTTAGAAAAGTTTAGATCATCCCTGTGGGCTTTAAGCCTGCTCGGATAGGGCACTTTTGGAGTTGTCGGCTTGACCTGTGGTTGCTTTGGTTCCTTTTCTTCATTCTTCTTATTCTCTTCACTCACAATCTCTCTATCAGCCTCCAACGCATCCATGTCACTGATCTCCACATCTTGCTCGGCTTCCCTTGGTGAAGGCTCCCGTGTAGGGTCTCTAATCAGCTCCGTTCCACTTCTCAGATGAATAGCCTTGCACTCCTCTCTTGGTATTCGTTCAGTCTGACTAGGGAATTGACCTTGAGTCCTGGATTGTAGTGCTTCAGCGATTTGGCCGACTTGTCTTTCTAACATTCTGATTGAGGCGGTATTTTGGTCAGTTGTCTCCTTCACATTACCCACTGTACTTGCCAATCCTTCAACCGCACCTTCTATCTTTGTCATGAATTTCATCATCATGTCCTCCAATCCCGGCTTCTTTTCTGAAGATTTCCCCTCATCAAATTTCTTCTGATTGTAACCTGGGGGACGATAAACATTGTTAGATGGAAAAGAATTCGAAGAGTTAGAATGGTTACCATACTGCTGTTGCTGCTGTTGCTGTTGCATCGTTTCCTTGCCCGGGCATTGTTGAGGTTGACTCCAAGAAAAGTTAGGATGTCTCTTCCATCCCTCGTTATAGGTGTTGGAAAATGGGTCATTCCTCGGCTGATTATTTCGGTTCTGAACAAACTGGACTTGTTCCGGCGATTGATAGTCTTGCAAATTCTGAACATTTGGTTGAATACCCGCTCCTTTCATTTGATTGGTCAATGCAGTCAATTGTGCCTTTATTGTTTTCAACTCTTCAGTTTCTTGCACACTTGCCACTTTTCTAACAGCGGATCTTGGAATGGAATAGCTGTGTTCCGCTAGATTCTCTATTAACTCGTACGCATCTTCATATGGCTTGTTCATGAATGCACCACCTGATGCGGCTGTAAGGTCATTCTTGTACTGAGGAAGCAGTCCTCCATAGAAAGTTTGCATAACCATCCACTCTTGTAAACCATGGTGGGGGCACTTTTTTAGCATCCCCTTGTACCGCTCCCATGCATCGTACAATGACTCCTGATCCCACTGGGCGAAATGGGTGATATCCGAAAGCAATTGGGCCGTTCGCCCCGGTGGAAAGAACTTGTTGAGAAAAGCCGTCACCATATCATTCCATGTTCGAATCGACCCCGGTAGTAGACTCTCTTCCCAAGTAGTGGCTCGGTCCCTCAATGAGAATGGGAATAACCGTATCTTGATCGAATCTTGATCCGCCCCATTTACCTTGAAGGTATTGCATATCTTTTCAAATGAGCGCAAATGTGCATGAGGGTCTTCAGTTGCTGCACCTCCAAACATGTTCGATTGCACCAATTGGATAGTGCCAAGCTTGATTTCAAAGTTGTTGGCAGCTATCGGAGGTGTATAAGGTCCTCGTTGTGCAGCTCCCATGCTCGGGTTGGCGAAGTTTCTCATTGGTACCCTTTGTGGTGGCGGTGGTGGATGATGGCCATTGAATGGATACCATTGTTGACGCCATGATTAACGTTGTGGTTGGCATTGGCATTGTTGTGGTTCTGATTGTTCTGATTATTAGGAGGAGGACCATTGTTTGCATTTGCATTTGGTGGAACATTGCCCATGACCATCTCCTCATCCCAATCTTCTTCGAAGTTGTTGACGTTGTTGTCACCCATTCTGTTCCGTGCTTGTCTTCTCAGATCTCTGGCAGTTCGTTCCATCTCCGGGTCAATAGGTACTGATTCCCGAAACAGCCTTCTTCTTGGCATAAACCAAGAGGTAACCTGAAACAGAGAAAAGAGAATCTCAAAACCCAATTATAAATGAACTTTCAAAGCAAAGTATAATTAAATAAAGACAGGGTGTCTAATATAATAACTTCTACAACTGGTAGTGATATTCACACAAAACAGGTTCCCCGGCAGCGGCGCCAAAAAACTTGATAGGCGGGTATCACCCCCCCTAAATCTTACCGCAAGTGTACGAGTCGAATCAAGTAATAACGTACGGTAAGTACGGGTATCGAACCAAAGGAACCAGGTGTCAAGTACCACAATGACTGTATAGATTATTAACTAGACTATCGCAAATTGATTTGGGTTGTTACTTATCAGAACACGAATTAAAACTTAATTAATTCAGAAAAGAGAGAGAGTTGGAGGGTTGGATTCCTCAGGTAAACAATTACTTAACGCACAGATTTGACACGATTGACATAACTCCAGGATGACTGGTATAATCACAAACCATCACTATACTCTATCAAGCTATAGCAACATTCATTCAACACTCTGTATCGTCATTCGATCTCAACAAAGATAATTGAACAAACAATGATTAAAAACCCACAAAGTACGAATTATCATATTTCTAACTCAAATTCGACTAAGACATGAAGGATTAGATAAACCTCAAAACTTTTCTCAAACGTTAAAAGATTCATTAAATCAAATAATAGATGATCGGACTATTACAAGCATTAAGAACAATCCCACATGTGTTTCATCCATAAGAATCAAATCGATCGTATCTACTGTAAACCTAAATAATCATCCAACCATGATTCAAACCAACCCCCCAACATGAACGGATTAGTTCATATTGGGGGTTTCACAACTCAGAAAAGAATTAATAAAAACGAAAGTAAACATGTTGGTTCTTGAAAGAAATGAAATCTAAAACTCCCTGAAAAGCTTAATCCTTCGATGAATGAACTCGATTCGCCTTTTGATTCTCGTTGATTGATGTTTCTTGCCTTCTATTCGTCTTCAAGAATCGCCCTCGTGCTCCCAAAATCGCCCAGAAAGAGTCTACGGCCGTAACTAAGATCAGATGCCCAACCCTAGGAGAAAAAAAGGCTTTAAAAACGTATCAGGTCTTCTGCGCGTTTGGAGGCGCGCGCAGAGCACTGGAATGTTTGCGAAAATAAGCCTGCGCGTTTGTGGGAGCGTTTGGAGGCGCGCGCAGAGGCGCGCATAACACTTTTTTGTCCAAAAATCTGATTTTTCTCCTTTTTGCACTGGACTGTTGTAGACTTGCTCCGATTGCTCCAAAACTCTTCCAACATCATTCTTCCATATAAACCTGTACTTTCTCATAAAAACCATTAAATTCTACTATTTTTACTCGGGAACTTACAACAAACAGAACGACTTCGGGATCAAAATAATGTCGGAAAACGACATTATCATCCGCCTATTCAATGTCTCATGACATCTTCTTACCGCGAGTCCGTCTATACCTGATCTGTCATACCGACATCGTCTTCTCTCATGCTTACACAGACTTCCCATCACACACCGCTACCGTCTAAAAGAACGGCTTCTCTAAAATTATCGGTTAAGACCTTAAGCCAAGTTTTCATAAGGTACTTAACACCGAGAACTACCAAGAGTTCCTAACTCTTCAACACTACCGACCCGCTTATTGTATTTCATTACATCCACAGAATACTCCAACGCTCCTGACTAGACTTCACGACGAAGCACTACAGCTTAACGGGTACAATATCCTGATCGACAATCAAGTGAAGTATGAACACTCACCCAAAATCCAATGGGATCAAGAAGAACAAGGGTTCTCCTTTCATCCCGTTACCAACCGCATCTTAACCTCTTGATCTCAATCTAGTAACAACGTATACCACCCGCAAAACCACACACTTCAACCAAGCAAACTCACTACCTTTGACCACTCCATTGTTATGGCAATTCTTCATTACATCTAAGACTTACACACTTCTTCGGTACCATATGCTACCACTTCCCCACGCCACTATCGCACCCCGCGACTACCTTGCAACAAGTTAACATGATGTCTTTACATACACATATGATATTACTTCCTTCCTGCCACCCATAATACAAATTTATACTAAGTAAAAGCGTTTCCCGACTTTGTCTTTCCCGGGTCTAGACGAACCACATGACAAGATCATCTAATCAAGCACACTCGCTTCGATTACACTAATCAACTCGCTCTTATTTGGCTCAACAAGCACCATAGAACTCAATTCTGTAACGCTTATAGGAAATCACTTATGCTACCACAATCTTTCACTTCTGTAACACTCACCCAAGGTGGTCCAGCGTCTTGCCAGATACACGCCTTTCTCGGAACACTTCTTACATCTTTGCAAGAAAACTCACAAGACAACAACACCATGGTTACTTCTCCAATACTAGCCTCCTGCCAACCATCCAATAAAACGGTCGATGATTTCAACATTGACAATCGACATACAATTGTCCAGTCACTTCACGACAACCAAGGATTTCCCGTAGGGATCTACCTTTCCTAACTCCTTGAACAAATTCCCGTTTCTCACCAACTTCTCGCGATCTATATCCGTTATACTAAACACCTGACACATAAACGAATCATCAAAACCTCAATGGACATCACATCCACATTAGTGATCCTCCGTTCTCCGTATGCTCTCCCTAGGTGTTCCTACACCATATCATTTACACATTCTCAGACGACCTCAATCGTTCACACATCACGGGTTCATTTCTCAAGTCTCAATCTCCTGACAACACCCCCAATTTGGGTATATTAAACAAATCGCAACCTCTATATCAATAGGCAACATGATGATTCCTTAATTTCCCGATAACCAGAATTCCTAACGGAACCCGTTTCATCCAACACATCATAATCCAGATTATACCCTACCGTTCACACTTGAGGAACAACACAAGACCTTTCTTAGTACTCAGACTCACATCCGATAACATTACATCAAGTAACGTAACACTACTTATTACCATCACACCAACAGACACACCTTGATCATTTCAAATCTTACCGCAAATCAACCGTTCTCACATAACTAAGCAATAGCTCAAACTACAATCATATCGACAATCCAAATTTACTTCTCGGGACTCCCGGTATTCACCCACTTCCTCTAACGGAACAATAAGGTCATAACTCGACCATATCTTATTCAACTGACAATTCCACTCCCAAGGTCTTTTCTTAACCTCAATCGTAATACCTTTCCCCGACCTAGTGAGTTCATAGCCTTCAAGCACAATGACACAACAATTGAAATCATTTTACACTCTTTTTAAAACACCATAGATAAAAATCATAGAAGAAGCTTGAGTATGTATGAACCAACACCACTCAAGACGATTAGTAAAACTCAACGATCGCAAGGATCGCTCACAGGCACTCTTACGATACTTCGTAACCTTGTCCATCCAACTCGATGCCGACACAACGGTCATCTCCAACGAAACCCTTTCCGATACGGCTAGAAAATTCAGAACGAAATCACTTACCCAAAGTGGGTCAGTTAACTCCAACACTCGTTTACATGAAAATAACGAGTCAACACTCATTTTGTTTGTAAAACAAACCTCGCAATAAAATGTTTTCAATATTTTCGTAACGAAGATTCTCTCCACAAGAAAGCGTGAAATAATTCGTAAATCACTAAGTTCAAAGCTTTATCGTATAATGAAAACAAGTTTGTCTTTTACTTTAAAGAAAACACGCTCGCACGCGTCAACTCATTTCCCAAAACAAGAAAACATATCATGCACGTACATGCTTTTTAACATGAAAGAATCTCGTATAATACGTTTAACAACAAAATGCATGGAATTCAATATGCAAAGGAAGGCTATTCACTCTAACTAAGTCAATCGTTGCACTCACTTTAACTCTTCACTGGTACCATACTATAACCAACAACCGCTTCCTTACTTATGATACAACTTGTAGCACAAGCGCTTCATAACCCACCTGATCGACCACTCTTACATGCATACCACAAAACAACACTGATCTTTTGCAATCATTAATCTTGCCACTAAACCGCTTGACTAAGGAATCCAAGACTAGATTCCCTAACTTGATCTTGAATTGAAGGTTTCAAGATGTCCGCATAATTCTCGCTCCTAACCCAATCGACCGACACCACGATCCTAAGGGTGGGGACCCACTAACACTAGGAGTTGTCCCCCCCCCCCCATACAACCATTAATTCATTGAATCCTAGAAAATTTACTTCTAGAGAGCACATTAGCATTCCAGACAACACTTCCTCTAGAAGTTACAAACATCCCATCACAAGGGATCTCTTCCATGACACATCAACTCTTTGCTATCAAACACAAGGTTAGAACCTTCTACATACTGCCACACTCACCACTCATCCCGACAATAGTGATTGATTACACCCATGCACCTGTAGATCCATAATAGCAATGGCCAGATGCTATTTGAATTTACCTTACATGAGGGTTCTCACTACCATTGTCAAGATATTCTATGATTAAGGTCTTTCTTAATGGCTTCCTATATCTCAGTTGTGTCTCACTCTACCCCACAATTTAAGTTTAGGCCCATCCGGTCACCTAAATCCCTTAAACTATGGCTCTGATACCATTTGTAACAACCCAGAATCTAATAAAATATAAGTTTTAGCGTTTCAATCAAAAACGGTCCCAAAGTCTACAATACATCAAATTTACTCTAAACTCACAGCAGAAACCACCTTCACAACTGAGATACTACAAGAAGCCCGACGGTACTCTACAAGTCTTCACTACCTCTCGCTCTTTTACCACGACCCGACCTTCCATCATCATCAGATGAAACTCCATACACGATTAATACCTGAAAATGGTTTTTATTTTTTAAAAGCGAGGGTTAGACCATGAGGTCTAGTGAATTCCCCCTTAAAAACGTGGTCACAAAACATTTAAAGAAACACGATTCATTTCAAAACAGTACATATCAATCATGTTCTCAAACAAGGGTGTACACAGTGGCACGGACTAATATCACCTTACAAAGCCAGGCACGACAACTCAACACCTTACAAAGCCAGGCACGACAACTCAACACCTTACAAAGCCAGGCACGACAACTCGACACCTTACAAAGCCAGGCACGACAACTCGACACCTTACAAAGCCAGGCACAGCAACTCAAGGAGCCCTCCACTGTGCAACGCATCTCCCCACATTACAGCCTCATCACAAGGATATGAAATCAACATTTACGCACAAATGAACGTATAAACAACTTGCATGCATTTGTAAACATTTCCATATCATGTGCAATAAAACCTTTCAAAACGTTTAAACGTGTCATCATACTCATGACCATAATCAGTTAAGAAACCTTTACTAAAACGTTTAATCATGTCAGCATGCTCAAACCAAATTCAGATACGAAAACTTTAGCAAAACATTTCATTTGCGTCAAAAGGGTTTAGGGAACTCACCTTAGCCTTAGCACACCGACACACGCTCCGAAACCCACGTTAGTTCAAACCGAACACCTGAATTTGACACCACAGAGATGGTATTAAACCACTTAACCATACTCCCAAACATCCTTAACAAAACCCCTAAACAACCCTCCAATCGATGCCTCGGTCCTAGACCCGCACGAACAACGAAACGAACAACTGAAGAAAAAGGACAAAATCTGGCGCCAATGGTTGGCGCCAGTCCATCGGCGCGGACCTATGGTATGGTTTTCCTGCACGAATTTCTTCCCAAAACTCAAAGGTTTCTCATCTCCAAACTTCCCCAAATCAATTCTAATTCTCCCAAATCGATATTTTAGATACAATAAACATTAAGAATCAATGACCAACCCTTTAAACAACATGAAACCCATCAAATTCCATCTAGTGATTCATAAATTTAAACCCCAAAAACTCAAAACTCAATCCATGGAATAATGGGGATTACTAATCAAACAAGAAGAAGTTTCCTACTACATTGATAAAAACTCATAGGAAATAAATCCCAAAATCATTTACCTCCTTTCTTCCATTGATTAAACTCAACCAACAAAAAGTATTATCAACCCCCAGCCATATACTAGCCTAGCCAACATAAAGAAGAAGAAGAAGAAATCAAACCTTGGAGAAGATGACTCTAACAATTGCTGCAACTCTTCCCATCACATCTCCAATTAGGGTTCTTCTCCTCTCTCTCTCTCCATTCCTCCTCTAAATCGATGAATAGCAAGAAAAGAAGAAGGTATGGTTTTATCTATTTTTAACTTTCTCAATTCACTCTTGAGCACAGAAGTCCCATTCTTCACACTTTGGCCACCAAATTCCCAATTATTCTAAAATACTACAAAAGACAATATGGGATGTTGCATTCCTGCTCCAGCCCAACATCAGAAGGCTTGATTTTATCTGAAAAACAAAACATCAACTGTCCTCATAAGCTTTCCACCAATCAAACCACCTTATATATATAGTTCCAAACTCTTCATTAACATAAACAAATAGTACATATGAAACAAACAACAGTCCCTTTAGTATTAGTATTTAGAAATATATTTGTATTCCTATATAAAGTAGGAATAACAGGGTATAGTTAAGATTCTATGTATAGGAATAGCCAAATAGGAATGAATTTCAGATAATCATTACTAGCACAATTATTAACTATAGCATTTAGCATTGTTAGCTAGGATAACTTCTATAATAATAAAAAACTTATTCTTCTTCTATAAATTATTAAAGCTAGGGGATAATGAAACTATTGTTTAGTTTGTCATCCATTTCTACCTTAGCAGATGAATAATACCTGCATTACACATTTTTTCCAGCTACAAATTCAGCTTTGTTCCCACCTCAAGAACTCAATAAAATGCATGACGCAGCATACCTGCTGCAAAAATCTACGAATCGCATAACATGGAAAATCCAGCGTGCACACACACACACAGGGACGGACCTTGCTTGGGGCACGTGGTGGCACGTGCCACCGTTAGAATATTCCGGCGACCTGCACAAAAAAAAATTAGTATGAAGGTGCTACCGTAAAAAATGGCGAAGGAGTGAAGGTGCTACCAGCTACCCTAAAGGCCTAAACATAAATAACTTATACAAATAATATAAACTAAAATTAAAAGCACATCTCCCTAAAATTAAAAGCCCATCCGATTTACAATTAAAATTAAAACCCCATCTCCCTAATTCACTTTTTAGTGTTTACCCTAAGCCCTAACTCAGTAACTCCTAAGAACGATTCCAGGCTCCAGCGATCCAAATACAATGTCTCGATCGGCGATTCCAGTGAGTCACACAATCGAATGGCGATTCACGATTGCACTCAGCAGCTGAATCAACTCATAACTCACTCCCTAAGACCCTAACTCAGTAGGTAACTCACTCTTTTCTCTCTGTTTTTTGATTTGGAATTCTGAATTCTCATTTCTCAATTTCTCAATTTCTGAAATCTGAATACTCAGTAGTCACTAGTCAGTAGTAACTCACTCAAAATAGTCAAGCACTCAAGTCTGAAATTCTGAATTCTCAATTTGTATTTGGAATTTTGGATGTTCAAAGTTCAATTTTGTAATTTTGTTCATTATCAATTTCGGAATTTTGGTAATTTGGTAACTGTTAAATCACAAATGTTAAATGTTCTATTTGTCACAAATGTTAACAATTTTGTAAATGTTAAATGTTCTATTTGTTAACTACTTAACTGTTAAATAACAAATGTTCTATTTGTTGATTGGTAATTTGGTATTTGTTAACAGTTCCATATGGAAAAATATTTGAAAAGAAAAACTCCATCAACCGGTATTGCATCCAACAATACAATTGATATTAACGATCTTCCCTGGGATCCTTCAGAGAGGCCCAAAATTACAACCTATAACCCAAATCAAAGAGACGAAGTTAGACGAAAATACTTGGTTAGGGGGCCTTGTCAACCACGAGGTCACGAGTTTCCAACCAAATTGGTAGGGGCTAAAGCAAGACGTTTTGTTGTTAATTGGTTTGATCAATTTCAGTGGTTGGAATATAGTGTTAAAGTAGATAGAGCATATTGTTTGCCTTGTTACTTGTTTAGCGAGCAAAGTGGGAATCACGCGGGGACGGAGGCATTTGTGACGGATGGATTCAATAGTTGGAGTAAAAAAGAAAGACTTACGCTTCATAAGGGCGAGGTTAATAGTTTTCACCATAAAGCACTTAAAAAATGTGAAGATTTGCTTAACCAAAACCAATCAATTGTTGTTGCCCTTCATAAGCAAACAGAACGCATGAAGACCGAGTATCAAATGCGGTTGATTGCTTCGATTGAAGTTTGTAGACACTTGTTGGAGAATGGTTTACCATTTCGTGGCAACGATAAGTCTGAAAGTTCTCGGTATAAAGGGCTTTTCTTGGGGACTTTAAAGTTAATCGGAAGGACAAATGAAGATCTTGAAAAGGTTATATTACAAAATGCGCCGAAGAACAATCAAATGACATCTCCAAATATTCAAAAGGATATTATTACTTGCTTTGCAGAAGAAGTGTTGAAATCCATCATGGGGGACATTGGTGATGATGTTTTTTCTTTGTTGGTGGATGAATCTTGCGATGTCTCTAAAAAAGAACAGATGGCTGTAGTTTTGAGGTTTGTTGACAAATACGGAGTTGTTCAAGAGATTTGTTTGTTTACGGAGGAATTCTCATCTTAAAACAATTATGAGTTTGATTTGTTTGTTTACGGAGGTTATAAAGGTGCTTGAATATGTCCTAGATGAATGTGATAATGGAGCTAATCGACTTCAAGCAAGTGGTCTTTTATCATACTTAAAGACATTTGAATTTGTGTTTTACTTGCACTTAATGTTAACCATTTTAGGGCTAACAAATTCATTGTCTCAAGCTCTTCAAAGAAAAGATCAAGACATTTTGGAAGCGGTTGATTTGATAAGAACAACCAAAGGGCAATTGCAAATGCAACGAGAAAATGGGTTTGATCAAGTTTTGG
>JAWVWS010000506.1:0-25000 GCA_033807775.1 Saussurea involucrata | reverse complement strand
AACTCCCAAGACATGGTGATTTCAAAGCACTAGTAAGGATGTGATTTGGTGGCAGCATGTACCATTTGCTTAAATGGTTGTGCCAATGGTATTTCCACATCTTCTCTTACTTAAAAAATAATTCAAAACAGAACTAAAAAGCATGCCATGTTAACCATGTCCGCCAATGGTGTCAATTATAGTCGATGGCAAGGGCTTTGTGGTTGAGAAGTCCAATTTTTTGTAGTTGACAAATAATAATTCAAAATGCAATTAAAAGTTCATATGTGATTATGAAGAGTTGAAAGAACAATTAGTGGGATAAACTCAAGTTCTAAGACAATCTCGATCCATTATCGACATATATTGATAAGAACCTGAATATAGAAGGTCCTTCCCATTGTAGCAAAAGCCATGCTTCACAAGGGTTTCACTGTTTAAGAGGTGAAAATGTCATTTAGGATCTGCAACCATATCTACCTGGAAATGAAACTAACTACTCGAAGAAAGACCGCACCTTATGTCTTCAACTTTGTCTGCATGACCACTAGGTTCCCCAAATGCACTGCCATAATGAAACCTCCCGCATGAAACACCAGCCTTACTACCAAGAAGCTCTATCATTTTCCCAACAGTCATTCGACTGAATCAAATAGATGACACAAAGTGAGATAACAGAAACAAAAAGGTTCAAAAATGCCTTTACCAATATCAATCATAATTTAACAAAAAGAAAAATGAGCACAATTTATATTACTATTAAGCACAAGCTAATGCCTCCTACCTTGGAAACCCATGAGGATTCATAATCAAATCTGGGCAAATGCCACGTTCAGAGAAAGGAAAATCTTCTTGTTGGACAATGGTGCCACAAACACCTTTCTGCCCATGTCGGCTACTAAATTTGTCACCAACCTGAATAAAATAAGCATATATAGGGAATTTGTCAAAATCACAAAAATAAAAAAGCCAACAGAAGAGAAGATGTTGAAAATCATAAACTGTTACCTCAGGCCTACGAGTATGACGAATCATGAACTTTACAGTTAAATTATTACGCTTATCTGAGCACAAAGCCACTCTATCCACAACAGCCGTCTCCCCTTCTGCACCTTTGTAGGTTTGTTTACTTGTTCTATATGCACTGGTGATTTAACAACAAAATGAGCCTTTACCACCATAAAGACACAATGAAGTCTAGTGCATTATAACCAACTTACGTATGCGATGGATGTGACATCATGGAACCCTTTGGATCTGTAGGGCACTCTTTCTGGAAATAGATGTCTTGATGTCTTATTATTTCACCAGGAGAAGCAAGTCCATCGTTGTCCAGAATCTACAAAAGCATAAATTAAGATTTTTCAATCAGGACATATACAGAATATATGATGTACAATAATAGCTGTTCAAGTATGTGTTATAAAAAAATCTCTAATCAAACATAGAAGTCAGCTATGTTGTTTTTAAGGGTATCCTAGGCTATGACTAATCCCTTGGCAAATTATGATTGCAACACATCAGCCCTGATTAAACTCAGTGGCCACAATTGTTGTGTACGCCTGGATTCGAACTCCGAAGTCAGCTATGTTGTTACAGCGGTCAAAAAACAAAATATCGGTATATTTGAAATAGCGGTTATATCGGTGGTATATCAGTTCAAAATAGCGGTTCGTACAATATTTCTTAGAATTATATATATATATATATATGTGTGTGTGTGTGTGTGTGTGTGTATGTATGCATCCATAAACATATCATATGCATTAACTAAAAATATAGTATCAACATCAAAACATCAACAAAAACAAGTTTCACAAAACAAAATAGGAAAAGTGTTCATAAACAAAGCCAAGTAAATAATTGATATAAAAAACAAGTCCAATAATCATTAAAGAAAATCCAAAACAACTTTGTATGCAAAAAAAAACCATCTCAAAATATCGCTATATCAGACCGATATTTGTGTCAAAAATCACTGCAATATCGGCAAATTGTGCCGCTATTAGCGGAACCGATATTTGGACCGATATTTTACCACCGATATTTCTTGAAGGGCCGATATCCAATATATCACCGCAATATCGCCGATATTAACAGCATAGAAAGTCAGAATATGACAGTTCTTTAAAAGGACAAACCCAATGAAAGATATAAAGGTAGACCTTCTGAGAGGACGAACTGGCACACAAGAGAGGGGGGCCGGGGGGGAGAGAGAGAGAGAGAGAGACCTGAATCTTCTCATGATCATGCTGGGATTTGCGAGGATTAGAGAACTGATCACTCGTATTGTCATATTTCTGATAAGCAGCTGATATCCTGTTTACAGATATGCATAAAACAAAGCAACTTCAGTATCAGCATAACTGAAACTAACAGGTAACAGACTGTTTGAACAAAGTTAATCTGGTAAGTACTTTTTCATTACGATACAACGACCAAAACCACGATCCAAGGATGATTTATTCATAACTATGGCATCCTCAATGTCATAACCACTGTAACTCATAACTGCAACAGTCGCATTTTGCCCGGCTCCAAGTTTATCATACCCAACCTGAAAGGGATCACAATTTCCTATTTACACCATGAAAAGTAAACCAGTGAACTTGTACATACTGTGCGGAGATAAAATATAACAAAATACTCACCAGCTCAATTGTTCTTGTCGTCAGTAGTGGCCGTTGGGGATAAACCAAAAGGTAGATCAATGTATCCATCCGACATAGCTTCATTTAAAGAAACACTGTATCTAAGTGACTACGAATAAATATAAAATCCAATAAATCCATTTCAAATATTACAAGTGACCGAATAGGTTCCTTCATTTAACCTCAACTAACAAATGGCCTAGAATCCTTTTTAAAATGTAAAAGGGCAAATAACCTATTTTACTTTATGTGTCGTATCAACAGTAGTATTTTTGTGAATCATGGGAAAGTTTAATAGCAATCAAGTGCCTGGTTAATGCAAACCGACAAAGATTGCAGTATCATATTAGTAAGGCATGTCATATCTTACTTTTTAGAGTCATAATTTGAATGGAAGGTAACTTGTTCATATATTTACAGGACCTCTGTAAAAGCACTCTATTCAGAATCAATAAGTTATTAAATTCAAATGCAAGTCTCATCAATAACTAAATCCAACTATACACGAAGAAAGCATTCAAACCTGAATTCACCATAAAATCAAACTATGGCTGAAAAACAAAATAAAAAGAAATTTTGAATCTAAAAAGTAAAAAAAAAACATACCTGATTATATGCAATATTACCCATTGCTTGCTTTCCCATAGCACACTAAAGAAGCAAAATGCAAAACCATAATCATCAATCAAACCTAATGCAAATGAAAGGGAAAGGTCTACAATTCCACAAGCAACAAACAATAAAGACCTGATAGGTATTTCTCGGGGATTGGTTATGATGAGGAAAAGGGATCAGTCCAGCACAAGCACCTAAGATTGTGAAAGGTTCTATTTCAATATGAGTCGTCTCATGAGTAGCCTCTCCTTCGTATAAAGCAATCTATGGATCATAAAATTGAGTAAGAATGGAAGTAACAGAAGCAGTAAAAAGTCATCATCTCCAATGAATTCAAGAATTGGCAAACCAAACCAAAGCATTGTTCTCTTCGTTGACATCAAGATACTCTATCAGTCCTTCCCGTAGAAAGCTGTCAAAATTCCGAACTCCATCCTTTAAAACAAGAGATGGTTATGTGACTACTTCGGTATCAATTTTGTTAACAACAAAAAAGTGTGTTTTAAGTAACTTACCTTCAACTCTCTCATGTGATGATGCTTAATTCTTGATACACCATTGTCTGCAATTACAAGTGGCCGACAAACACGACCACCATCTGAAGCAATATAAACACAACGCTGCCAACAAACCAAATGTCCCACTTTAGAAGCTTCCATAATGGATTTTTTTTCTACAATTACAGTAGTTATTCTCTTACACAAAAGTGAATAGAATTATCACAGAAAGAGCATTAGATTGCTAGAGGGAGGTTTAGGGGAAAACCTCAAAAAAAATAGAAAACTGAGAAACAGCCTGGTAGCCCTACATCTGGATGGTATGCACTTGTGCATACAAGTAAATTAAGTTGCTTTTTGGTTTTTATGCACGTGTGCATTATGCACAAGTGCATATCCTCTGTTAGATTGCTAAACACTAACATTTGACATAGTACAAATCTGACAATAATCAATAGTAACCGTTAGCTTCAAACGATCACATATTGTTTGGATCTAATACAAGTTCCAATTAAGGGTGAAAACGCATTCAAAGCAATTTACTTTAAAAATGAAACATTAAATCTTAACCAAATAAATGTATAACCCATTGAACATTGTGATCATCATCCATCTATATATCCTATACCTAAAGGTAACTGATGATAAAAATACAATGAGCAATGTAGTTCTTTTATTTATTTACATGGAGGGAAAGCAAGAAATCGTGATCTTTACATGCAATGTTAATTAATGGATCGCAACTCCAAAGAGCTTACCTGTTTCTCATTGACATAGATGCTTACAAAATCACCAACTTTGCCCGCCCTCCGTAGCTCTCTCATTACTCTAGCAAACCGCTACATATGCATTTAAAAGAGTAAAGAAGTATTAAACCAAAGAACTAATAAGAGATCACATTTAATAACGAAATCAGCACGCAAAATATATGCATATAACCTGTGGCCTCCTATGCTTGCCGAGGATAAGCCCGTTTAATATGATGAGATATGAACTTGGTGAGTGGAGTTCTTCTCCAGAAAGTAGAGACAAGTCTTCAACACCAAAGCAGGTACACTAACGAAAAACAATAAATTTAGATCCTACAGATGTTTGGAAGCCGGGGGGAAAGAAAGCAAAAAGTGATGATGGAATAAAAAAAAAGTAGAGCCAATTGTACATTTGTGATGATTGTATGTGTGTTTGATATGATGTTTTAACTACGTACAGATTACTGTAAGCATGATTTTATTTTCATACATAGCCAAGAAAAATATCAACAAATTACAAAAGGAAGTAAAGAAATACCAAGGAGATAATTGGGCCTTCCTCTTCATCGGTCGTAACGTGTGTCATTAGAGCCAGATTTTTCACCAACCCACAAGCTTCACCTTCAGGAGTGTCACAGGGGCAAAGCATGCCCCACTGTGGTTGGAAATTTCAACACAAAAAAGATACAGTGTTACTACAAGGTACAACAATTGTTTACAATTTATCAAATTGAGGCTTCAAATTTATGATCCATATGGCGCCTACCTGACTAGGTTGTAAGGCCCTAGGTCCACTAACTTTCCTCGACTTCTCAAACTGTGGTGAAATTTTTGTCATGGAGCCAAATGCTCCAATGAAAGAAAGTCTGGTAACAATCTGTTGGAACTGCATTATTAGTTATCCTATAAAACAATATTTCATTAAAAGGTGATAGAAATTGGAAAAAAAAGAAATAAAGCACCTGTGTCATGCCTTTCCTGTGCATCTTAAACCGGCTAACATCCCAATTTCCAGTAGAAAGGCTCCGCTCCAAGCCAACAGTAATACTATCTTTCAGTAGATGCTGAACAAAAAAATTAAAGTCAGCCCTATGTACCAGGCATTTATCCTTCCAAGGCCGAAAACTATGTTTTCTTTTCTTCTCCTCAATCTCTTTTTATAAGAGAGGGATGGGGTTTCTCTCACTTTAAGTAGTAGGATTTGTACATTGCCTATCTAATCCAATTTACATACCTGAGATACATCAAACCTGCTAGAACGACTGGGCTTGGATAGGATCTTATCTACATTAAATTTTACTTGGTCATTCATCGACTTGAACAGGTCCTGAAATATGAAGTTTAACCAGATATCACACATTATTAAATGACGTTGATAAAAATACCAAAAAGTAATCTTGACGGGCTATATTACAAGTAAAGTGAAAAGTCAAGCATGCAAGAGTTGTTCTATTTTAACCTTGGTTCGTGGATCCAACAACAAAAGCATCATCCATACTATAAGCATCATTATTGAACAAAAGAACGAGCTACTCACCTCAAATAGTAGAGCTAATAATTGCCCCGAAAGCTCCAGACGTTTATTGCCTATATAATCCTGTAAACCCATTAAATTGACAATCACTCATGTAAGGAAACACATATGTGTGTGCACAAACGCATACACACACATAAAGATGTGCATATATAATACAGAAATGTATGACAGAGTAATGGTTCATGAGACATCAACTTGGCATGCATCCTAGATAAATATACCGATGTATAAATGAGAACAACTTATTGCCATATTCAGCTGCATGTAAATTAATTTGTAACATATTCCAAATGCTTTTAAGGTTTATTACTTTAACAAGATAGCTCTATAATAGCTAAGAGAGAAGAACAATCAGAAATTGACAGCAAAATAAAGAGCTTCACTGCTTCAAATTGTCCAATAGGAAGGATGTATCACAAGCTTAAAGCCTTATTAATAACAGATTCATGTGTTTGCTACATAAATATACTATCACATAAAAGAATAAGAACTACTTATTGCCATTTTTCTGTTTCATGTATTGTAACTACACAATAAACTTCTACATTTTCTTGAAGAGTACCAATCCATGGACAAGTTTATCAAGGCTCAAATTGTGAATAGTGCACATCACCCCGTTAACTGTGCAATAGAAGCCAAAGATGGAATCCATCATATTCGCACTAGTGAAGTCCAGTCGCTTATCCAAACAAATTAACTCCACAATCTAAGCTTTTTAGTGTCCTGTTTGTGTCTATTTTTTTGATGTTTTGTGCATCTGTTTTTCTACTTTTTCTCACATTTTGCACTAGCCAGAGGTCTTCACGAAACAGCCGCCCTACTCTTTAGACTAGAGGTCAGGTCTGCGTACATCATACCCTCCCCAAACCCCATCTCCAGGTGGGATTTACTCGGATCGTTTGGTTTGGCTTGGTTTCATCTAAGAATTATATAAAACGCACATTGTAATATTTTTTTATGAACGCACAAAAAAAACATACTATGGCAGGAGCTGATTAGGCTCAAACTTACTTTGTCATCCATTGCATCCTTGTTTAAAATTGCATCCATCATGCGTCTTAACATCACCACAACGTATACGCACTTCAAATGAAAATTGTTTTCCCGCACCTAGAGAGAGAGAGGCAGTTAGGTAGAGATGATTGGACTTCGTACAGTTCCTTGGAGACTTGATTCCACTCACCCGAATATTTGGAATAAAAATATCTCGAAGAACACCCAAAGCTCCTTCATCCTAAATAAAGGAAAAATACCTGACTATTACACTGCGATGCAAACTGTAAAATAACCAAAATAAAGAGGAGCCATAAGCCTTCAGCAAAAGAGCATGTTGAAGGAGACATACCTTACCAAACCTGGACATTGATTTTTTACGCTGCATCCAAAACATGAATGATCAGGAAAGGACATATGTAAAAAAAACCTTCCTCCAAGAAACCAGCATGTGGTACTGAGCAAGACATAAGAAATATATATGCATATATATATGCAGATACATTGTTTCATAGCCACTGGCGTTGGATATAAACAAAATGACTAAGATCCACATAAATCAGAATACCTGCCTCCACTTTTTAAGATGGAGGAACACTTGGCCTGCCCTCATATATGGAGAACAAAAGTGAAGATTTTCATTTTTGATTAAGCCACTTCAATTTATATAACTTGTTGTTAAGCTAATACTTACCACAAATGCAGAAGCTTCTTCATGCTCTTCAAAAAAACATGTTTATTAAACTATGGGTTTGATGCATATTCATGCTAGCAACTTCTTTTTACAAGTTGAAAGTTTAACAATAAATAAAAGATACAGGAAATTGCTGAGACCAAATCATTAACTATGTAGTCTTAAATCCCAGTGACAATAGTTAACAGACAAAGTCATCAAAATAAAAGCTAGAAAGGTCAGATATTTGAAGGCATAAGCATCATGAATGACATGGACACCTCACCATGACCCAACTAAAATACAATGCTTCCTTTAAAACAGAAACTTGAAATATTAAAAAGAAAGATCATCAACTTCTTCAGCAATGTAAGATTAACAATATTAGTTATTCAATCCAAAAAAGGGATGAGACCAAAATCTCTAACTACAGCCTCAATAATGTAATCTACTACAAACATAAAAGGAACTTAGTGTTTTAGTGCTATTCTAGTATTCTAAATAGAACTATGGCTCCCTTTCATTAAATAGTCATTCATTTTCCACCGTTCTTTTATATAGGAGCTTATAAATGAACACTGATAGTTAAACAGACAAAGTCATCAAATTTTCTGCTACAAGTTTACAATCGACTGTACCTTCTTTTCAAGGAACTCCAAAGCTTGCTGTTGTGTATAGACGCCAATACTTGCACAATCCTGAAATTGGGAATGATAAAATGTGATATTCAGGCCTTGTTTGTTTTTTAGAGAAAAGCTCTTATTAGCCTCTTATGTCTGATTTGTTAAGAAGTAGGGTCATTCAGACTGTTTGTTTTTTCCAAAATTTCAGAGCCACTTATGTCTTATCGTGCTCTTATCTAGTAAGAGGTAAACCAACCTCTTATTTGCCTCTTATTGTTCTCAATGAATTAACCTTAATATAGCATTTCTCTCAATCGATTCAATTGGATTATAATAAAACTCAACTTACTATAATTAGATGACTTACAAATTTAAATTTATATAGTTTAAATATATTATTATCAATTAAACTTAACACATTTGTAAGCTATGAACGCGAATAAGAAACAAAATGAATTGTAGCTTCGTTGTGATTATTAAGAAACGTAACAGATAAGCTATGAATACATAGATTCTTGTAGCTCCAAGTTCTCATGGATTTGTAGGTCCTTATAACTCCCTCCATTAGGAAACATCAGGATCTTGACTCTCAGAGCCTTTGAGGGTGCAGTAAACACTGTTTGCCCGCATCACACACTATCACAACTTGGTTAAGATGGAAATCTCCATTTAATTGTAGCTTCGTTGTGATTATTAAGAGACGTAACAGATAAGCTATGAATACATAGATTCTTGTAGCTCCAAGTTCTCATGAATTTGTAGGTCCTTATAACTCCCTCCATTAGGAAACATCAGGATCTCGACTCTCAGAGCCTTTGAGGGTGCAGTAAACACTGTTTGCCCGCATCACACACTATCACAACTTGGTTAAGATGGAAATCTCCATTTAAGTGTGGTGTCAATTCACGAGAGACCTCTAAGGACCCCTTAAATGCTCTTCTTCGCATTCTTCTCTAAAAGAATATGAATTTAATCATGAATTGATTCATTTAGTACATGAAATGTGAGATAAATTACTAAGATATTTTACCAAATTACCTCACATTTTAACAGGTTCCACAGCTTGATGAAGAATCAAGAGAAAAAATCGTTGGACAACGGTCATATTGAACTCATCAAATTACCAAATTTTCTCACATTTTAACCACTGTGTCCTTTTTATGCTTATTGAAATCGGGATGTAAAAAGTTTATTTACACCAATAACTAATGGAATGAAATTTGTGTAATTGTCTATTTGTCTATTGAACTATGTTTTAAAAGAGTTGACTAGAATTTAGATATTATTTCAAACTATTAAAATTTGATATATGATCACGGAAATATAATTTCACACCATCGTATAATTTGATTTACAACAAACCGGTTGACAGGATTTACTCTGAGAGTGCGACACTTGTCCAATATTTGAATGTGTTTACAGTTGGTTATCGGTTAGCTTTAAGAAAGTGTACACATGCAGCAATAAGTTGTAAACTTGAATTTCATTAATAAGCAGTACCTAAAGCTTAATAATTTGTTTTTAGAAGTTTCTTACCAAATGCTTCATAATATAGTAAATATAAATCTCAAGAGGGAGACGATGGAAATCACGTTCATATTTTTTGTTAGATCTGATAGTTTACCTCAATAGATGGCAAAAGCAGAGTAGCATATTGAGGATCTCTACCAAGCATCTGCACAACTTCCTGATCTGTTTCCATACCCATAGCTTTCATGACCAACATAATGGGAACCTACAGAAAAAGAAAAAAAACAGAACATGCTTACAATTTATCTTAGAATCAGATATAAAGAAATGTTAAGGAAAAAGACACAATAGAGATAAAACTCATACCTTGGAAGTAAATGCATTCAACACCAAATACACTTTCTCTTTCTCCATTCTGATAATTGTTTTACTTTTTGTCATCTCTGTGCTGCTCATGACAGAGGCCTGGATGCTGAAATGAAAAATAGGAAGGGCATAATCAGTAAACCCAATGCCGTTTCACAAAGAAAAGCAGATATATTATGACTCAAAGAAATTCTAGATTCTAATTTGCGAATGGAGAAATATATAACCGTCCTTTGATTCGGACTAGTTGGGTAGGTAGAAATCCAAGTGAAAATGTCTGAAGCCAAACAGATAGAAAGAACAATATGAAACACTTAATCATCTTTTCAATTTGCCTTTCTCTGAACTTCCCAATCATCTGCTTACAATGGTGCTTGTTTGAGACAAATTTGATATTTACATCAAACAATATCACTGGTTTTTTCCATTTTCATCCCTAAATTAAAGAAGTTTACAAATTCATTAATCTCAAACTACAAAAATCCATTAGTTTTGAATTGATTGAGTAAGCCTCAGTGAATCATTTTTTTCATTTGGAACATACGTTTTCATTTAGCATAGGACAATGAAATAGCAAGCTAAAATTGAAAATACACTACAGCAGTGTTCTTCTAGCATGTCCTTTAACTTCTTTCACGAATATAAAAACAGAAACAAAGAAAAATGCCTTCACAATGTTCTCTCAAAGAAGGGTTAAAGGACATATCATCAAATAAGAAGAAAAAAAAAAGAGTACTCACCAACCCTTCTTATCTGTGTCTATAATTATCCTGTTCTTTGAAAGTTGTTCTTGAATTAAGATCACCTGGAAGAATCAGCATAATCAACAACATACCATACTAATATCAATTACCATTACACAAGACTAGACAAGATACAAAAAAATATTCAACTCCAAAGGAGGAAAGACAACTGCTCTTATCTCCTAATTAGCACAATCTACAATCTAATTAAAATAACCACCAAGCCACCCCCACCCAACATAGAATAATACTAACTATCCAACAATAACTTTAACAACAACATTTCGACCTCATTCATATGAGCTCCTTCGTCCACATATGAAAGATTTTCAGAAAATGAGTAGTTATTTTTGTTTCAATAAAAATATAATTTCATTTAATACGTGCAAAAGAGATTGTGATAGATAGACTAAGAGTCTGAAACATGCATGCCAAATAGTATTTTACTCGTTATGTGAAGTATAAACCAAACGAGTGTCAAAGGGGTCTAGTGTTATGTGAAGAATGTTATAAACAATTAAGCATGTCTTTTAATCATTGTATAGTAACTTTTTATATGGTGGTACATATATATAGAGAGGGAGGTTCAAGGGAAAACCTCAAGAAAATGGAAAACTGAAGAACACCTGTTGGTCCTTCATCTGGACTTGGTCCTTCATCTGGACGGTATGCACTTGTGCATACAGGTAAATTAAGTTGTTTTTTTGGTTTTTATGCACAAGTGCATTATGCATTTGTGCATATGCACGTGTGCATGTTACAAATTACCTATATGCACAAGTGCATACCGTCCAGATGAAGGGCTACCAGAGTGTTCCTTAGTTTTCCATTTATTTGAGGTTTTCCCTTGAACCTGACCCTATGTATATATATATATATGTATGTATATATCTTTCTATTGATGTGAGCATATCAACAAAGGCCTCATTTGGTAACACACATGGTCTCTATTTTTTAGAGAGAAATTTTTGGTAATCTATTATTTTTGTTTGACAACAAATCAAATTGAAAATAGCAAGTATCTCATTTTCAACCAAAAGACATATACTATAAAAGATACTAAGACATAAATATTTTAGAAAAAGACAGCAATCGGTTCTGTTAGGTTTGAAACCTAAACCTCAATTAGTCAAATAGCTGATGCATGCTTTCAATTGTATACCAATTCGCAAACCATGAAAAACTGCTGTTTCTAAACCTAAGTTCAGATAAACTATTTGAGTACCAAAGAAATCTGAAATAGCAACATATTTGAAGATGGGTATTCGGGTTGCTCATAAAGATCAAGTGAAGCCATGGCCCAATACCAACACAAATTGACAAGCAAATGGAACAAATTTCATAAAGAACAAAGTTGAGTTTAGATTTAAAGCAAAACATGCTACATTGTGCTGTGCACTCAATTTATGCCCTCCAATCTGAAACGAATATCCTAATAGCAAAGCTCAAGTATTTTAAGGTGCAGCATGTAGGGACAACCATTTAATGTTATAAAATTAGGTTCTGATAAAGATGTATAATTGAAAATAATCACATTCATAATTAACATTTTTAGCAATGAAATAGCATTCTTAAAGAATAATAGAAATTAAAGAAATGGCATGAAAATTGTAAAACTCCGAGATAATAGGTCACCTTTTCATTTCCTTTCACAACAAAATATCCACCTGGGTCAAGTGGGCATTCACCTAATGAAGACATGAATAGAAATTAGTCTAGATATTACTGCTATGATAAGTTGATAACATGAATTCAAATGCATATAGTAGAGTCATAGAGTGCTATTTATGATTTATTTTCTTCTATAGCATGCATACCAAGTTTTGCTAGTTCATCTTCGTCCTTGCCATAAAGGACACAAGAAGAGCTCCTTAACATGATAGGCATTCTTCCTATGATGACATCTTTCTGCAATATCATATAAAAAAGATTTAAACATCAAAACTTAGAAAGTTACGAATATTAACAAATATCTATAGCATACCTTGAATTGTGGATGGGTATTATGACCATGACTACCATTACAATACTCAATGTTCACATATATTGGAGCCGCATACCTACATCGCTTGGCACATAAGGCACAAATTAAGGGGATAAACTATAGCAAAGATCAAGATAGTCGAAGGTTATCACGCTGACAATGGGAAAAATGAAAATTAAGCGAGAAGCATTAATGCTTAATTCACTTGCCATTCAAGCACGTAAATGACTAATACCAGAATAAGGTCAGGTAGGTATTGCAGATAGAATGAATCTAAACCATAGAGCCATACACCAATAACTTTTAAGGCATTCACTATTTAGTAATTAGTATAAATGATTGCTAAAAGATCAATTAAAAAAAGAGATCAACCAATTACGAAAGAGAGATAACTAAAAGACCGATTAAATTAGAACTGTCAGAAATAATGCAAACAGCAACAAAAAAGAGACTTGCTTACGTCATGTCGCTTAGCCGACATTTTTGAGGGGTTAGTGAGTCAGTCACACCATCAACAACTACAGAAGGCTTTCCAATCCAAACATCTTTATATCTGTCATCAGCACATAATAAAAAGAACTTATTATTTAACAGCTTACAATAAGAGAATTACTCCCAACTGCAAAAGAAAATAAGTCAATACACTTTAAGATGCAATTTCCTATTAGTATTGCTCGTATGACCTCAAAAGTCAAAGTACTTACTTTGGAACCAAAGTGTTGTTTTTTCTCTTTATTGGCGCCAATTTCAAAGAAGTAATTTTTATCTTTAAAGACAATTACAGTGTGGTTTGTGTGTGATTCTGAACTAAGAAAAGGTGTTACTGTCAGCAATTAACATTAATAACAATGTAACTAAAAACTGTAGTATACTTGGAAGTAAAATCCATAAATACCGTATTTGGATCTTTAAATCAATAAAATCTACAAGAAAGACTCAGAATGGCATTGTTCTACCTCAGATAGACGGTAGGATCAAATCTAGATGTCACAAGATCATTAGCTCGCACAATCTTCTTTATTTCAGTTCGAACAAAATAATTGAAAGATTCCAGATGTTGTTTCACTAGACCCCTGACCTGAAAATCCAAAAGTTAGCACATACAAGCACACATCCATAACTGTTCGCAAAATCGATTGCAGAACAATTGTTTAAAATTTTAAATATGTATACACATCCATAACTGTTGGCAAAATAGATTGCAAAACTAATATTTAAATGTGTATATCCATCCCTTCCAAATATATAATAGTGTTCTTTTTCTTCATCTTCTCTTTTTTGCTTTGTAAACTATATTACTGAAAAATTTGTTGACATTATGAGTACTCAACTGACAAAAAATATCACTCTAATAATATTAATAATAATAGTAACAAAAATAGTAACATCAACAGGGACAAATGCTTAGATAAACATTAGAAACAATTACATTGTAATTATTTTTCCTACAGTTTGATACATTGTTCTGAAACAATAAAAGATTATAGTTTCTTTCTGGTCTACTCCGTGTTGTTTCTACAGACGGCTACTAGAGAAAATAGATGTCAACTCATATGTAAGTACTACAAGCTATGATAAATAAAACCATATCCAAACTATACAGGCAACAAATATATATACCCCTAACTCTTTGTGTGAAAGCTAACGATTTTCAAATGCAAATTTGTTGTACATAAATTAACTTAAAAAAAAACTGGCGAAACCAGAAACTTTTTTACTCTATTTGAAGTTCCTGTCGTTGATAAAATCTTATTATAACTAGAAAGTTATTTCTAAAGATTGTAATATACATGTCAGTTTTCAAGTTAGAAAGTAACCCAATTGACTTCCAATAACTTTCCTAAATATTTCTTTCAACTTCTAAAAGCAAGGGATCATTCGACTTATGGTCAACTAAAAATTATAAACCTTGAGAAACTCAGGAAGTAACTGGAACTTATCAACAGCAGACTTCACCGGGGCAGCAAGAAATTGTTTGTCAATCCCTTCGCTGCTGAAATCAAAAGGAAAAAATAATCATCAAATCAGGAATATGATTATTATAAATGACCGTAGAACATATGACATACCCTTGAAGACTTGCGTCGAACATAGCAGAGTCTTCAATCACCCCCATGATCGGAAACCCAAGGGTGTTTCAGTTATAGAGCTTAAGGGGAGTGGAAATGGCCAGGAGCAGAGCCAGATGGTTCTCTTGAAGCCTCAAACCACAAAACAAGTCTATATTCAGTACCCAGGAAGAAAGATGGTGCAAATTAACAATTAACAAATGCTTGCTTTATGTCTCCTACAACAAAACAAAACAGAAATGGCATCAATGTTGTATCAGAATTAAAGAAAAAATGTCTCATCAAGAGATTTGTAATATCCTACAATCAATATAAAATTTCTACCAAAATGTCGCCATGACCTATTCGTAAAGTCGTGTTATGCCGTTTTATAACCTGTAAGCATTTATATATACAATAATTTTAAAATAAAATGTATATACTAACTAGTCTATACACATCCGACTAATTACAATGGCTAATGCTACATCAATTACCGCCAAATACTATCTTAAAACTAAATATTTTTCTTCCCAATGTCACAGCATCAAACAAGCTAGACGGATGAGATACATATTCCTTTCTCTCTTTCGTCTCTTGCCGCTTTCTCAAAAAGAAAATAGAAAAGTCCAGAAAACCCAACGGATGAGATAAAGTGACTTCCATCTTGACTGTACACACAGGATTGGGCCTACTAATTTCATGTACATAATCCCAAAATTTCCATAGTGTTCTGTCAACCAAATCGATGTGGACGTCATATCCACACATTTCAGTGGGTGACCTATGCTGTTAAAATCGGTTAGCGGTGCGATAGCGGTCAAGGACCGATATTCGAAATATCGGATATATCGGTGATATATCGGAATATCGGTTTATATAAAGAATTATATATATATATAATATTATATATGCATCCATAAACTTATCATATGCATTAATTAAAAACATAGTTCAACATCAAAACATCAACTTAAATAAGGTTTCACAAAATAGGAATAGTGTTCATGAATGAAACGAGCTAATTGCAAGTAACAGGTTCGGCATCCGAGTCAACATCATCTAATACGTGCACTTCCTGGAAAAACTTGCTGGAAGTCTGGACTCTGGAACAGAAAAAACTTGCTGGAACAAAAAAACTTGCTGGAACAGAAAAGTAAATAACACACAGACAACTTTAAAGCTTGCTGGAACAGAAAAAACGAAGAAGAAAGAGTCAAAAAACCTGCGTGGAGCCGTGGAACTGGAAAGAAGCTTGGAATGGTTCGAATGGAAGTATGGAACTGGAAGTCTGGTTCGAAGGGTTTGCTGGAACAGAAGAAAAAAAAAAGAAGGAGAAAGAAGAAAGAAAGAAGAAGAAGGAAAGATCGTTCTCTTTTTTGGAGTTAAACCTAACTCTAAATTTAAAAAAAAGGCCCAATACTTAGAATTAAAGAAAAGCCCATCACTGCCATCAGAGAAACTCATCAAAAAAGCCCAAAAATGGAACCCTCAAAATATCGCGATTTTTGACCGATTTTTTGACCTAAATATCGGCCGATATATCGCTGACCGATATTTTGGACCGATTTTTTGCTGATCACCGATATCCGATATATCGGCGTTATATCACCGCTAAAGCGCGATTTTAACAGCATAGTGGGTGACATCTAAAGAAATTAGTACCATGAATAACAATGCTGTGTAGTGGCATGCAAAGTAGCAACATGTTTACATTACCCAAGTCTGTTACTATGTAACTAAAGTCAACTGTTGGTCATGTCAGTTAGCGGATTTACATGTAAGCAGGTAGATTCCAATCATATGCATAATTGTGCTTCCAAAGTCTAGAGAATCAGACACTTCATCTTTTAATTAATTTCTAGTTGTTTTTTATTTTGATGCCATGTATGAGATGAGCAAACAAACAAGCAGAATCGAACCTGAGATGGATGGGAATACGACGCTGGTGCCAAGGGTGGAGCCAGAAGAATTGTCTATGGTGATCCTCTTTAATAGAACAAAATCCTAATCCGCATTCTAGGGTCTAAGAGAAGATCTGCTAAGTTGATTTCCACACGATTTTGTTTAGGACTATGAACATTAGTTGGCTCTGACAAATCAACAATTGCTTTTCTATTTGTTAAAAACTTATCGATAGTTGTCAAATAACCGACATTTGCAAACACTATCAATTGTCAAATATCCTCAATGTTAAGTAGAGTGCCAACTATCCTAACGATTTCAAAAAAAGAGTTAATGTCCGCCAAGTAATTAAACATTTAACAGTTAACAATTAACTCAAAACCCTTAACTCAACAATCATGTATTTCTTTGAGGAGTACCACGTAATTAAACAGTTAACACTTTCAAGTTTCATTTACACTTAACAGTTAACTCAATTACTCAATAACCATTGATTCCTTTGAAGACTACCAGGTAATTAAACAATACCAGAAAAGTTCTTGATGATATAGAGGCTGGATGGAAATATACTTGATGCCAAAGTTCCCAAATCCGATTTCTATTGATGGTGGTCGGGTGACTCTGTGAGCAAGGGCGCCAGTCGAGAACTCGAGAGACACCAGCAAGGGAACAGGGGCAGAAGGGCGATAGTCGAGACTCGATACAGAGGGGAGGGTTTTGGCGGTAGGGTTTAGTAATTAGGTTTTTTATTCAAAAACGTCTATTTAGGTCATGTTTCACAAGTTAGGGGCTGTTTACCAACAAATGTTGGTAAGCGCTGTCTAGAACAAAAAGTCTGACTAGAGTAAGCGTTTCTGGAATAAGTGTCTGGAAACAACTGTTTACCAAGTATTTTGTATTTGGTGTTGACTGGCAAAAAATGACCATTATAACCCTGTATTAATGCAACTATTTACCAAATGTTATGTATGAATAATTATTGAAAACAAAAAGAATACAAATTTCATAATTCAAATTGAAATTGAACATAATAATTTGCCACAAATCTTGATTTGAAATATTGGACAATAATTGATTTGCAAGGAGGTAGCATTTAGGAGGAAGGGAGAAGTAATTAATTAATTAAAAATAATATATGATCAACATGAAACAGAGCTCACATATGCATATATTTGATGAAATAATAATCTGGCTAAGAATGAGAGAATGGCCATCAATATCACTATCCAATTGATGCAACCTGTTGTAAGCTAGCTCTTCCATCACAATATATTATATATATATTCCCTTTTTTCTACATTAACCCTCATTCAACTCAACTTCTTTTACCCTCTCCTTTGATGAGTCATGATTAATATATACAACACTCTTGCACTGAGATGATCATGCAGGGCATTATTGTTTTTGCCTCATTAATGGAAACTCTTGGGTTCCAGATATTGCTAGAGGCAGCAAGAACTTAGACCTTGAAGCAAAACTAGATCACATTTTGAACCAAATTATGTCCAATATCATTGCAAATAATTTGAGTTCCAGGGTCTGAAAAACTAGCTTACATCAGTGAAAGCTTGTAAAAGGTTATCAACTTTTGAGACCCATATGTGAAAGCCTTTAGACCGTCTTAAAAAATCAGTTTTGATAGTGTTAAAAGAAAATAGTAACAATAATAATCCTAGTGGCTGATGACCCTGTGGCTATATTATCACATTTCAACATACAGGAAGATTTATGCAGCATGTTCCCCTTTTGCTGTAACTAGAGTCTACTCCGTTTTTAAAGTAGCATTTTTAACAATCAAAATTTGCATAGTAGTTTTGGTTTATGATCCCAAAATGTTCTTTACTGGATATTATACTCCATATGTGGTTCAAAAAAAGAATATGACATGTTTATAGAATATATGTGGTTCACTGTGTAATACAGACATCCTACATGCAAAACAGGTATTTCACTATGGATTAAGTACCATCATCATCTATATAGAATGAGAAATTGATCAAACCAAAGATAAAAACTTCATCAATTCGAAGAACACAAATGTGCAGGCTACTGTTTGTATAACCCTAAAACTTCAAATGTACAGGCTACTGTTTGTATAACCCTAAAAACTTCATCACTAAGAATCGATCCAATAGAGTAAAAGATGTGTTTCAACATGTGTATCATTGAACTAGATAAACAAAATCGTACCTGAATTTGACAAAATACGTGCGACAGCAACTAGAAATAAAGTCGTCTGAGGTGAGGTCGATTACTGTAGCCAGAGAACTCGAGAGACACCAGCAGGGAAACAGGGGCTATACTCGTGACAGGGGCAGAAGGGCGATAGTCGAGACTTGATACAGAGGGGAGGGTTTTGGCGGTAGGGTTTAGTAATTAGGTTTTTTATTCAAAAACGTCTATTTAGGGGTTGTTTACCAACAATAGCTAATAAGCGCCCTCTAGAATAAGTGGTCTAACCAGAATAAGCTGCTCTGTCTAATATAAGTGCTGACTGGAAAATGAGTGTTTACCAAATATTTTGTGTAACAACCCAAATTCTATAAAATATAATTCGTAACATTACAACCAAAAATGGTCCCAAAGTATACAATTTACATTAATTCTACTCTAGGTTTGCAGCGGATAACACCTTCACAACTGAGATGCTACAGGAAGCCCGACGGTAATCTACAAGTCATCACTTGACTATACCTCTTCTACAGCGCCACATCTTTCCATCATCACCAGATGAAACCCCAACAAGGCTCTAACCTAAAAATGGTTTTTGTTTTGGAAAAAGCGAGGGTTAGACCATGAGGTCTAATGAATTCCTTCCCGAATACAATTTAACAAACCATATATATATATGTGTGCAAACCGCCATAAAGGCACATCAAAATCATTTCAATCATTCAACATCACACTTAGGTATTTGTACAGTGTTCATAGACAATCTCCACCACACGGTAGTTTCCACGATCGGGGCCCAAACCGACTCCCCTTTCGCCTACGGGGCCCAAGCAGACTCCCCATCTCCACATACACAGGAAACGGATTCCATGCGTACGGGGTAAATAAATCAACTCCCAAGGGGTATATAATATCCCAAGGTACACTACTTCCACTGTGCAACCCGACTCCAACACATCATGCCAAGTAATGAATAGCAAAACGTAAACCAATCATGTACTTTTATAAACAATTTCGTAACGTGCGTGCATTAACAAAACATTTCCACATCATGTAATAACAAGGCTTTTCAAAGTGTTTAATCATGCTATCATGCTCAATACCAATTCCAATTATGAAAAGTTTAGCAAAAACATTTCATTTGCACAAAAGAGTTAAGGGAACTCACCTGAGCTTTAGCAAATCGACACACGCTCTGAAACCCACTTTAACTCAAACCGAACACCTGAATTGGACGTTATAATAGTGGCGTTAACCCGTCTAATTACATCCCAAACATCCCTAATAAACCCCAAAACAACCCTCAGATGATACCACAACCTTAGCCTTAAACAGTACGCGAAACAAGAGCCGAAAACACGCGACAGAGCTTGGCGCTGATGCCCGCGCTAGTCCACTCGCGCCAAGAACCGCGCAGAGCACTGGCCAGGCCTTGGCGCTACTGCTCGTGTGGGTGGACCCGCGCCGCCATTCACGCAGAGCTCCTGCACTAAATTTTTGGCCGAAAACTCACCATTTCCCAACCCCAGCTCAGCCAAAATCAATTTTAAGCCTCTAAAAAGAGATAATTGATGTTCTAAATTGTTCCCCTCAATTTTCAAACGTTAACACATCATTTAATCTAATGAAACTCATTCAAAACCCATCCATTGGTTCATGATTCAAACCCAAAAACTCAAAATTCACTCCATAGCAAGAATGGAGATTACCAAGCAAAGAGGATGAAATTTCTTAATGACCTGATCAAAATCATAAGGGAATCAATCCCAAAATCATTTGTTTCCTTTTCCATTGATTAGAAATCACAATCTCAGGGTTTAATAAAAACTCTAACTCATCAACCAAACTAACCACAAATTGGGAAATAAGGAAGAGAAATCATACCTTGAAGATGATACCACTAATTCCCTTGATGCTACCCTTCTTCCACACTCCCAATTTAAGGTTTTGGTTCTCTAGTCCTCCTCTCCCATTGCTCCAGTCGTCAATAATGAAGAATGAAATGGATTTTAGGGGTTTTACCCCCATTTTATACATATATACATTTTCAGATTTTGCCATTAAGTCCTTAAAGTTGCACACTTCTCACTTTGGCCCCAAAATTTCAAAAAGGTTTAGATTTTAAGGACTTGGGGTGTTACAATACCTCCCCCTCAAAAGAATTCCGTCCTCGGAATTCCATTGCATGACACATGCTAGTATTTGGAATTAGTTTCTGATTCCAAATCTTACATTGCCTAATAACTCTTAAGGAGTTGCAATTACATCTCTGCAAGACCAACTCCTTTGTATTTCGAATTATCGACCATCCAGTCCAATGATCGTTTCCAACGATACCACAAAATCCAACTCCTCATCCATTCGCATTGTTTGCAAAGATAACGCCATACTGCCTTCCAACCAACCCTCTCTAAGATAGAGACGTGAAACATGCTATAAATTTTCCATAACTCCATCGAGTACATTTAATTCATACATTATCCCTCCAACTCTTTCGATAACTGACGTCGATCCAACAAAATGTATCCCAACTTCCATTTCCTCTCGGAACACGTTACTCCACTCTATGGAGGTGTCTTCCGCATCCAAGTTTCCCCCGATTTTGAGATTCAACGACTCATGTTTTCAATTTAAACAACTTAGTTTCATTCAATAATTCAAACATTTTCGATTGAATCATATGCGTACGATATCCTTCGAAATCGTCCTTCGACTAACCACGACTTTCTTATGTCGGTACATTGCAAAATATGAACACCCGATCGACCATACCAACGCACCAAGTATCAACTGTAACGCTTTGTCCACACCTTGACTCACGGTTTTAAAACGCGTCTAAATTAAGGGCTTCACGTACCCATTTAATTCTCTAACAACACCGATCCCTATCCAAAGGCGACCCACTCGATTCGCCACCATAACACAAAGTCATCCTTGGATCGTCATTTTGAACTTGCAATCATGAGTTCCTTAATCGGGCCACATTCTCTTCAGAAATTTTACATATTTCCAAAATAGCATACGCCTGACACAAACAGCACTTCACTCCTCTGTAACTCCATTGATCACACACTAATGTCAATGAACACACCATTACTCGCTTTCCATACATAATTATAACAAGAAGACTTTCACGATCTAACATCTGCAAAATACGCCCACCTTTTCGAAATAAATTCAAACTTCACTTGTCCACTAGGAAGAGTGACCACGCTCACACAAAGTTATACCAAATAATCTTAACAACCGAAGTCAAGTTCACTCGCGACATTTTCTTTTCTGACGATACTACAGCTAATCCAATGGTCTTTCATCCAGAGTACTACATTCGACCCCATATTTCCTCTTCTTCTCGAAAACATAAAATGCGCTTCCAAAGAGCGGCTCACTAATCGGTGTAAGCTTTATATCAGTCGCACAAAATAGGTTTCCCGCACTTGAACCATAACATACACCGTGATCCTTTTTATCATACCCTCGCTAGGAGTTCACATTTCCTACCAATGACATAGTTTTAAATATTGCTCCACTTTTTCGGTGTCACTTACTAACCTTCCTATTTTCGCTTAACCCACATATTCAGACATAATGTCTTCACCTCCTTACGCTATCATGAAACATCGCCCACCCACCGACCATTACAAGCATACCGATAGTGTTTACATTACTATGCCTAACCAAACGGATGTATCACAATTGTCACCCACGATAGTCAGTCAGTCATCCTTCAACCAACACCCAATGCTCGAAAGCACCACGGGTTTTCCTACTCCCCAACAGAGTACTCTACTCACTATAATTTCTTCATACACCAGGAATATTCCAACCTTCCCAAGGAATTTAAAATCTACAACACAACACTCTAACTAATCGAATATGGCCTTCTCATCGATATCCATTCAAAGTAATACGAGCTCACCCAAATCCAACACAACCATGAAAAATACATGCTCTTCTTTTATGTAGTCGCCAACTACCACTCAATCCTCCGTTCTCAAACAACAACAGTACAATACCGTCTAAAAATCCACACTTCAATCAGCATACTTGCCATTCCTGATACCTCTCGCAAATCTCCAAACCAGGATTCACACATAAACTTATCACACATTACAACTTATGTCCACCACCCAACTTAACGGCAATTCTTTATCACAACAAGGGCTTACACAACTCCCTTAGTATGACATGCCCCCAACCTGCCTACACAACTATCACACTACAACAATTTCTTCATGATCCCCTATTTCTCACATAATAGATACCGCCTACTTCATGTCAATCGTAACGTCAAGATATGAAGTAAAGTCACTACACGACTTTGTCTTTCTCGAGTCTAAATGAACCACAAAATCATGATCATTTGACCCACTCAAACAAGTTCTCGTTTCTCGTCAACTCCTCGCGATCTATCTCTGCTGTGCTAAACGCTTCACGCATAAACGAAT
This sequence comes from Saussurea involucrata, assembly GCA_033807775.1. Classification (NCBI taxonomy): domain Eukaryota; kingdom Viridiplantae; phylum Streptophyta; class Magnoliopsida; order Asterales; family Asteraceae; genus Saussurea; species Saussurea involucrata. The sequence continues at coordinate 1,547 of JAWVWS010000506.1, read as the reverse complement.
CATCAAACCCTCATTGGAAATCACCTCTACATTGGCGATCTTCCGTTCTCCTAATGCCCACACTAGGTGGTCCAATACCATGCCATTTACACCTTCCCAAACGACCTCATACGTCCACACACGACAGATTTATTTCTCAAGTTACAATCTCCTGACAATACCTCCAACCTGGGATATATTAAACAGTCGCAAACCTTTATGTCAATAGACAACATGATGATGATTCCATAATTTCCGGACAACCCAGGATTCCTAACGGAACCCACTTCGTCCAACGCATCATAACCAACTCTATACCCCACCGTCCTCACTTGAGGAAAACAAAACACTCTCTTAGCGCAAAATCTAATTACAAGACCATCTCAACACTCAGGCTCAAAGCCGATAACATTACATCATATACCGTAACGCTACTTATTACCATTCTACCAACAGAAACACTTTGACCATTTTGAATTTCACCGCGAATATAATCATTCTCACATAACCAAACAAGGGTTTAAACTACAATCATATTAACATTTCCGAGTTCATTGTCCGAGACCCCTACTATTCACCACCCTCTTCTAACGGAAACACGAAGATAAAAATACGACCACAATTGCTCAATCGACATATTCAACTCCCCTAGCCTTTCCTTAACCTCAATCGTAATATCCTTCCTGACCTAGTGAGTTCATAGCCTTCATGCATGATGACACAGCGATTGAAACCATTTTGTACGTTTGAAAATTCAAGATACATCATAAAACAAGCTTGAGTATGCATGACACAACACCACTCAAGCTGAATAGTAAACACAACGACCGTAAGGATCGCTCACATGCAAGCCCACGATGAATCACGACCTTGTTCAACCAAATCGATGTTGGCACAACAAAATCTATCCAATGAAACTCTTTCAATTCGACTATGAAAATTCTGAACGAAATCGCCTACACAAAGTGAGTCAGTCAACTCACACACTCATCTATATGATAATAGCGTGTCAATACTTATTTTGTTTATAAAACAAAACGTTGCAATAAAACGTTTCCAATATTTTCGTAACGAAGATTCTCTCCACAAGAAAAAACGTGAAATAATTCGCAGATCACTAAGTTCAAAGTTTTTATCGTGCAACGAAAACAAGTTTGTCTTTTTCCTTATAAACACACGCTTGCGCGCGTCAAATTATTTCCCAAAGCAAGAAGAAATTTCTTATGTACGTACGTACTTTTAACATGAAAGAACTCCAGTAACACATTTAGTGACATAATGCATGAAACTCGATATGAAATTGAAGGTTATTCACCCTAACGAGGTCAACCGTTGCATTCACATCAACTTATCACTAACACTCTATTTTGACCAACGGTCACTTTCTCATCCTTGCAACATCTTGCTATACAGGTGCTTCACATTCCACCTATTCGACCACTCCGCATGGTTTCCAACTGACTAAATACCTCGCCTTTTACTCCTACGCGTACTTCAATCTAACTCTGATACCTTTCCTTCATTATCCTTGCCACTAAACCGCTTGACTAAAGAGTCAAAGGCTAGAT
>JAWVWS010000505.1:0-21072 GCA_033807775.1 Saussurea involucrata | reverse complement strand
AACAAGATAATTAATACTTAGAATTCAGAATTAAAGAATCTGCGGAAAAGAACTTTAATTCTCACAATCAAGAACAATGTAACAGAAAATTCACCACTTTGTGTATTCACTAAATCGACTCATAAGATTACAACCAAACCTCAATCTTGATGAACAGGCTCAATCAAGACGACTTCTACTTCTCTAGAAATAGGGTTCTAAAACCTTGAGGTTAATTCTCTCTAAAAACACAATCGAATTCCTTTTCACATGTGTTTTCTCTTGTGTTCTCGTCTTTTTTTTAATAGCTATCTATCAATACTATTTATACAAAAATAATTACAAGATAACTATCAAAATAAGATTGATCTTCAGAATATTCTTTTAAGTATATCTTCAATCAATCCATCTTTATCTCCTTCAATCTCGCATTCCATGTTCTGATCACAAGCAGTAGTAACTTCATTCTTCTCAAGCAGTACTAATAATCTTCCAGCAGTAGTAATATACCAGCAGTATTAACTTTGTTCAGCAGCATTAATGATGTACCAGCAGTAGTAACTTTGTTCAGCAGCATTAATGATGTACCAGCAGTAGTAACTTTGACAAGCAGTACTAACCTCACATAAGCAGTATTAATAATGTTCCAGCAGTATTAATATCTCAGCAGTACTAACCTTGAACTAGCAGTAGTATCTTTGTTCTGGCAGCACTAACATTGATCTGGCAGTACTAACTTGATCTGGCAGTAGTAATGTTGTTCTGGCAGTACTAACCATACTTAGCATATCTTCAGTTCCCAAAAATCTCCCCCTAACTTGACTTTTCAGGATGAGAAGTTAAGTTCTTCAGATGATGCTTCCAAAACCTAATCATCAACGCATAAATTTGGATCCAATCCCAGACTTTGATTGAGAATCCTTTTTACAAGGTATCTTGCCATCTTAGAGTCTTTGTCACTCACCAACTTAGCATGCAGCATTCCATTCAACTTTTTCATGCTGTGCTTGTATACAATATCCACCAAATAATATTCATGAAATGTATTGTCAAGAGAGATGACATACACTCCACAATTCTCAATGAGCATCCAGTTGGTAATGGCTTGAAAATTCCTTGCCATCAAATGCTGAACTGCTTCTGGTTTGAACATTAAGCATAAGTATTCAAGAACCATCTTGGTGATAGACATACCTTGCTCTGTCAGCATGTTTCCATATAGCCTCATTCCCACCTTGAACATCTCTTCTAAGTCAGATCTAGAGCATGTTCTAATAAGTTTTCCCCAAGTAGGACAAACTTCAAACTTTCCATCTGCCCTTTTGATTCTGATGAACTCCTTTCTTCCATCTTTCAATGTGTCCCAGAAGATGATTTCAGGAGCCATAGAAGATATTGGTTCAGCTTGGATTGGATTAGTATTAACCACAGTAATATACACATCACTTTGAGCATTTGGCAGTGATTGTACATTGCTTGGTTGGCCTGATGAAGTTGCCACTTCTTCTTCAGCAACTTTTGGATCAGATTTCTCTTTAACTGCTTCCTCATGTGCTTCTTCTACTTCAGTTGGATCCACCCTTGGCTTCTTTATATCTTTCTTCTTTGAGGCTATTGACTTTGTTCTTGGCCTCTTTGTTCTTTTGAAAGATTTAACAGCTTCAGGAGTGATTTCAGCTGTTTCTTCTTTGTGGCTCTTAGCAGCACTAACAGTTTCTGCTGCCTTTTGTTTTTCAGCAGCAGTATCTGTTTCTACTTCTTTTGCACCCTCAGCAGCAGTAACCGTTTCTGCTGCTGGTTCTGTTTCTGCTTCCTTTGTAAAATCAGCAGCCTCCTCAGTCTCCCCCTCAACCTTATGCTCATACTCCCCCTCAATGTTTGCATCCTCCATGTTTAGATCTGAGTCTAACTCCCCCTTTTTGGAAGCATCATTGGTAGGGTTTCTTCTCCTAAGGACAAAGTGAGCTTTCTTCTTTATGTGCATCAACTTAGTGATCATCTTCCTTTGATTCTCAAGCTGTGAGTTTTGATAGAGGACCACTTTCTTGAGTTCATCAATTTCCTTTTTCTGATCCATGACCTCAATGTTGATATTTGCAATAGTTTCCATCAATTCCTCGTACGTATATCTATCCTCACCCTGTTTAGGAGTTTTTACCTCCCTTAAAGGATCATTGGAAGTTTTAGCAGGTGTCTCTTGCCTAGCAAAAGCACTACCTACCCCCTTGGTTTCTTGGCACCTGGGACCTCTGGATGATTTCTCACCCTGAGTTTCCGTGAGGAAGGGCTTAGTTATTTTACCACTGGCCTTCTCTTTGCTAGCAGAAGTAGTGGCAGCCTTGCGACTCACATGCTCAACCTTCTCCTTAGTGAGCACCTTCTTGGGGTTGGGAGACACCCCTGTGGTTTCCCTTTCGATATTCTCTAATGGAGAATGCTCCACTAGAGGGCTTAAAGGCTTCGGGCTCTTAGGAGATACAGCAAGGGAAGGAACCTTGTGTACCTTTCTTCTTTCAAACTTTTTGGTTATTGTGGGAGTGGGTCTTTCAAGAATGGACTGAGGGATGTCTTTTGTGATGGAAGGATGGGATTGGTCATCAGTGGGTGTGTCTAATGAGGGCCTTGACCCTGATGCCATACCTTCATTTGTGTGGGACACAACCATCATTGTAGAGAACAATGGTGTGTCAACTCCTTCCGAGTCCCTAGGAAGTCTCCTCATATTCGAGAAAACCTTCCCTTTAGGGGATTTTGGTACATATACCTCATCAAATAGAGGTATATCCGTCAATTCCTTAGTTATCACTTCTTGAACAAACCTTGGATACATATAGAAACGCTTTTTGGATTCCAGGTTTGCCACAAGATCATTGAAAATCATTTGAGAAAAATTAAACTTCCTGTTAGTGGCTAAGCAGACTAGAGCATAAGCAATAGTACTGCTGAACTCACTCCATCCAGTAGTTTTCCTTGAAATACAATGCATTAAGGTATGAACAAAGAATCTCCATTGAGTAAAAAACTTTGACTTGTAGAATTTAAAAACTCCAATGGGACCTTCATACCCCATTCTTTGTAAAGTTGAGTATAGTTCTTCATTGGAAATAGAAGTTATACCTGAGGCATCATCTAGTCGAAGAGTGATGCGAATGAGTTCTTCTGAAACTTTCAAGGGTTTGTCACATACCCTTGTTTGAATGACTTTATGCCCATCTTCGGATTCTACGGTGGCATTGGCCCAGAATTGCGTCTGATGCTCGATGTATATTGTCGGATTCACCGTTAGGGCATACGAAATATGAGTGGACTTGAGAAAATCCACAATTTCATGAAATCCTTCGGCCTGCTTCGGCTTCTGAAGCATTGCAATCTCATTATGCTCGTCGACAAACTCCATAATCGTTGTGCTTCCTGAGGATTTGTAAAGAAAACACAGAGATTCTAGGGAGAAGAGGTTAGAACGAGAGAGAGAAGAAGTTAATGCGAAGAGTCATTATGAACTTTGGCGGGCAAACAGGGGTATTTATAGCAGTATTTGCCCTAGATTTTCAAAAGCAGTATTAACGATATAAGCAGTATTAACTGCGAGGCAGTATTAACTACACAAGCAGTATTACCGACTGAGCAGTATTAACGACTGAGCAGTATTAACTACACAAGCAGTATTAACTGCGCACTAGCAGTATTAACTACTGGGCAGTATTAACTGCAAAGCAGTATTAACCACACCTGCAGTATTAACTACAAAGCAGTATTAACCACAAGGGCAGTATTAACTACACAAGCAGTATTAACTACACAAGCAGTATTAACTACTTAGCAGTATTAACTGCAAGGGCAGTATTAACTGCAAGGGCAGTATTAACTACTTAGCAGTATTAACTACTAGAACACTGGCAGTAGTAACTCTGCACAGGCAGTAGTAACTACACTTGCACTTTTCTGCACTTGGTAATCTGAGGGAAACAAAGGATTCTGAGACAGAGAGTTAGTAGCACCAAATATATGAAGAAATACAGGTATAAAAACAGAAAGTCATGAATTTATTCTAGGTTGATCATGCCCACACTTGTTACCAAAAAGGTGAATCTACCCACATCAAAAGCTTTTGTGAATAGATCAGCAAACTGGTCATTTGTATGAACTTTAGCAACCTGAATTAATTTCTTTTCATTGCAATCTCTTATAAAATGATACCTGATCTCTATATGCTTTGTTTTTGAGTGTTTGACTGGATTATTAACAATGCTAATAGCACTGTTGTTATCAATGAATATTGGAGTGTGGAGAAATGTTACCCCATAGTCCAACATCTGATTCTGAATCCATAGAACCTGAGAGCAGCAGCTTGCAGCAGCTATGTACTCAGCCTCTGTGGTAGATAGGGACACAGTGGTTTGTTTCTTACACTGCCAAGATACTAGTCTTGTACCCAAAAACTGACATCCACCTGAAGTAGATTTCCTATCCATGTTAGCTCCACCCAAGTCACTATCTGAGTATGCAAGCAAGTCAAAAGATGATTCATAAGGATACCAGAGACCTAGTCTAGGTTGCCCTCTTAGGTATCTGAAAATTCTCTTGACTGCATGAAGATGAGATTGCTTTGGTGTAACTTGAAATCTGGCACAAACACAAACTGAAAACATAATATCTGGTCTAGAGGCTGTGAGATACATGAGAGATCCAATCATTGATCTGTAATGATGGACATCCACATCCTCCCCCTCAAGATCAGCAGTGAGCTGTTTGTGTGTCTCCATAGGTGTGCTTGCTGGCTTTGAGTCTGATAAACCAAACTTGTCCAGGATGTCTTTCACATACTTGGATTGGCTAATAAAAATCCCATCTTTCCTTTGTTTTACCTGAAGCCCAAGAAAGAAAGTAAGTTCTCCCATGGAACTCATCTTGAAGCTTTTGTGCATTAACTCCTCAAACTCTTTACACATTTGATCATTGGTGGATCCAAAGATGATGTCATCCACATAGATCTGAACAAGTAATGTGTCTTTCTTTCTCCTCCTGATAAACAGGGTTTTGTCAATTACTCCTCTTTCAAAGTCATTTTTCAAGAGATAGGTAGACAGGGTGTCATACCATGCTCTTGGGGCTTGATGCAAACCATAAAGAGCTTTCTTCAACTTGTATACTCTGTCAGGGTGCAATGGATTCTCAAATCCAGGGGGTTGACAGACATATACTTCTTCCTCAATACTTCCATACAGAAATGCACTTTTGACATCCATTTGGTACACTTTGAACTTCATGTATGAGGCATAGGCTAGAAATAACCTGATTGCTTCAATCCTTGCCACAGGAGCAAAGACTTCCTCATAATCTATTCCTTCTTCCTGAGTGTACCCTTGTGCCACCAGTCTAGCTTTGTTTCTGATCACAATCCCTCGGTCATCCTTCTTGTTCCTGAAAATCCACTTGGTGCCAATTGCTCTATGACCTTTTGGAAGGTCTACCAAGTCCCAAACATCCTGTAATTTGAACTGTAGCAGCTCCTCTTGCATTGCCTCTATCCAGCTTGGGTCTTTCATAGCATCATAAGCCTTTTTGGGCTCAATCTGGGATAGAAAGCAAGTAAGAACAGTGTTAACTGTATTTTGTTGCTCTTGCAACTCTTGGAGTCTGCTTTGCTTTCTAGTCATCATGGGAGATGCAATATCTCCAATCACCAACTCAGGAGGATGATTTTTCTGAGTTCTTGTTGGATGACCAGCTTCCTCTTGTATGTTCTCATCCAGATTTGACTCATTTAATTCTGGATTTGTTTCTGCTTCTTCAGTCACCTCAGATTCTCTGGCAAAGTGTCCCATCTTGTGACACTTGTAGCATTCAACTTTGGATTTGTCAAATCCAGCACCATCCTCTCTTCTTTGGGAAAAATTGTTTCTCCCTGTCCTCTTAATGAATCTCTTCACTCTCATAGACAGCATAGCCATCTGCCACTTTATATCCATCTCTTCAAGATCATCAGCATTAACCTGTTCTAAATCATCATTAATCAAAGAGGAATTTATATGACTGGAAAAGAAAGCTTCTAGTACTGTATCTTTGGACTTTTCCTGATTGACTGAACCAGCAGTACTAACTGAACCAGCAGTACTAACTGAACCAGCAGTACTAACTGATTCATGGTTAGCAGTAGAATCAGGTGATGCTGAAAGAAGTGCAGCATTATGAACATATCCAGAGGGCTTCTTTTTGGCTTCAACCTCTGATTCAAATACTCTAAGATCATTGTACAGATCATCAAGTTCCTTATCTTCCAGTTGGTCATTCTGTCTGAAGGACACAGTGTACATTGTCCATTCTTCACCCAATGATCTTAAGAACTTCCTGTTGACATCATCAGCCTCCATCTTGACTCCTACAGTGGCTAATTCTCCAATCAGCTTATTAAATCTATCAAACGTTTGAGTCATGGACTCATTCTTGGTAGAAGTAAAGTTTTCATACTGCTGCTTGAGAATTGCCTTTTGATTTCTCTTTGTGCTTTTGGTGCCAGTAAATCTTTTCTCCAAAGCATTCCATAGAATCTGAGCATCAGTGCAGTGATGGAATTGATGCTGATACTCATTGGGAATAGCCAAAAGCATGGTGCTTAAGGCCTTCATCTCTGTTTGTCTGACTTTTCTCTCTGCATCAGTCTTTGGAGGAGGTCTTTTGCCATCTGGTCCAGTTCTTCCTTCAGCACATGGACCATTCTCAATGATATCCCAGATGGAATAATCAGTAAGCAGAATGTACTGCTTGATTCTAATTTTCCACATGTCAAATTCATTGGGTCTGAGCATGGGAACTTTAGATACAAGAGTACTGTTTGATTCAAAAGAATTTTCCATAATGACTGTAGAATTCTAAGAAACACTCGCTCTGATACCACTTGATAGGATTTATATAAACCCTAAACCGGATCTTTAAGCTCAAGAATGATTAGTTCTAGATCATGGAATAAACATATACAAATCACAACATGAACAACGGAATTAAACGTCAGATTTGTATAGCTAACAAGGTTCATTAATTTAAACATACTGATTACATACTCACGCCCCAATTTGTTGACCTAAGTTATCAACAAACGAATACTTCTTCTCAAGTATTAGGATTAAGAACCTTGGGGCTCATGCACACACATCTACACGTTTTTGTTTAAACGTGGGTTTCAAGAACCATCTTGGTGATAGTAACTACATGGCAGTATTAATGGCTAGAACACTGGCAGTAGTAACTCTTCACGGACAGTAGTAACTACACTTGATCTAGCAGTAGTATCTTTGTTCTGGCAGTACTAACGTTGATCTGGCAATATTAATGTAGTTCTGGCAGTACTAACCATACTTAGCATATCTTCAGTTCCCAACAAATATATAATATATTAATATAATCCAAATAAAAGATGAAACAAAGTAAATAACCAAATAACCATAATAATTTAGAAATTTGTCTTAAAAAAACAATTCAAACAAAATGAAAACCGCTAAAAATCGTAAACAAAACAATTAGAAAAGTTTTCCATCATGAAAAAACAAATTACTTCTCAAGTTTGGGGATTATCAAATATGTAATGACTTCTTCTTTCTCATTTGAAGGAATGCATGTTTTAGGAGATTTTGTTGTTGACCCTTTCATTGCATCATCGACATCATAAACTTCATCAAAATCACGCTTCAGATCGACACCTTTACATATCCTTTTCTGATACGTTTTTTCAGCAGGGATGCAAAACTGTGAAAGGAGCAGAGAATTATATAAGAGGTAAAATAAGATTAGAGATAACTATTAAGTTTTTAAATTCTAAAATCTGTTATCCAGGGTATGTATGCATATATCTAGGGTAAAATAAGATTAGAGATAACTATTAACACTAAAATCGCCAACTTAGTTTTTAAAATTAAAATTAATTTTTTAAGACTTTAAGAATTTCAACCAAAAATCAATAATTTTGGCTCCAAAAACAAATTTGACAAACGACAATCCATGATAAACCAATGGCAATTGAAAAAAGCTTTCTGACCGGTAATGCATTATTCACACAGGAAACGAAGCAGCAGAGAGCTTACCAGTGGAGAGAATTATTTTTGCAGCAGGGATGCAAAACTGTGAATGGAGCAGAGAATTATATAAGAGGTAAAATAAGATTAGAGATAACTATTAAGTTTTTAAATTCTAAAATCTGTTATCCAGGGTATGTATGCATATATCCAGGGTAAAATAAGATTAGAGATAACTATTAACACTAAAATCGCCAGCTTAGTTTTTAAAAATAAAATTAATTTTTTAAGACTTTAAGACTTTATGCTTTAAAAGATAGTACATTGTGCATTAAAAATTGTTTTTAAGACTTTAAGACTTTCATCCTAAATGCTTTATAAGATAGTATAGATAGCAGCAGTAACCGTTTCTGCTTCCTTTGTAATATTAGCAGCAGTAACCGTTTCTGTTGCTGTTTCCGTTTCTGTTGCTTTCTCACTTTCAGCTTCCTTTTCAACTTCTGTACCCTGCTCATCCTCCCCCTCAACCTTATATTCATACTCCCCCTCAATTTTTGCATCCTCCATGTTTATATCAGATTCTGACTCCCCCTTTTTGGAAGCATCAGTGGTTGAGCTTCGCCTTTTCAGAACAAACTGAGCTTTACGAAGCAGTATTAACTGCACAGCAGTATAAACTACAAAGCAGTATTAACTACAAAGCAGTATTAACTACAAAGCAGTATTAACTACAAAGCAGTATTAACTACAAAGCAGTATTAACTACAAAGCAGTATTAACCACACCTGCAGTATTAACTGCACAGCAGTATTAACTACAAAGCAGTATTAACCACACCTGCAGTATTAACTACAAGGGCAGTATTAACTACAAAGCAGTATTAACCACACCTGCAGTATTAACTACAAAGCAGTATTAACCACACCTGCAGTATTAACTACATGGCAGTATTAATGGCTAGAACACTGGCAGTAGTAACTCTTCACGGACAGTAGTAACTACACTTGATCTAGCAGTAGTATCTTTGTTCTGGCAGTACTAACGTTGATCTGGCAATATTAATGTAGTTCTGGCAGTACTAACCATACTTAGCATATCTTCAGTTCCCAACAAATATATAATATATTAATATAATCCAAATAAAAGATGAAACAAAGTAAATAACCAAATAACCATAATAATTTAGAAATTTGTCTTAAAAAAACAATTCAAACAAAATGAAAACCGCTAAAAATCGTAAACAAAACAATTAGAAAAGTTTTCCATCATGAAAAAACAAATTACTTCTCAAGTTTGGGGATTATCAAATCTGTAATGACTTCTTCTTTCTCATTTGAAGGAATGCATGTTTTAGGAGATTTTGTTGTTGACCCTTTCATTGCATCATCGACATCATAAACTTCATCAAAATCACGCTTCAGATCGACACCTTTACATATCCTTTTCTGATACGTTTTTTCAGCAGGGATGCAAAACTGTGAAAGGAGCAGAGAATTATATAAGAGGTAAAATAAGATTAGAGATAACTATTAAGTTTTTAAATTCTAAAATCTGTTATCCAGGGTATGTATGCATATATCCAGGGTAAAATAAGATTAGAGATAACTATTAACACTAAAATCGCCAACTTAGTTTTTAAAATTAAATCTAATTTTTTAAGACTTTAAGAATTTCAACCAAAAATCAATAATTTTGGCTCCAAAAACAAATTTGACAAACGACAATCCATGATAAACCAATGGCAATTGAAAAAAGCTTTCTGACCGGTAATGCATTATTCACACAGGAAACGAAGCAGCAGAGAGCTTACCAGTGGAGAGAATTATTTTTGCAGCAGGGATGCAAAACTGTGAATGGAGCAGAGAATTATATAAGAGGTAAAATAAGATTAGAGATAACTATTAAGTTTTTAAATTCTAAAATCTGTTATCCAGGGTATGTATGCATATATCCAGGGTAAAATAAGATTAGAGATAACTATTAACACTAAAATCGCCAGCTTAGTTTTTAAAAATAAAATTAATTTTTTAAGACTTTAAGACTTTAAGCTTTAAAAGATAGTACATTGTGCATTAAAAATTGTTTTTAAGACTTTAAGACTTTCATCCTAAATGCTTTATAAGATAGTATAGATAGCAGCAGTAACCGTTTCTGCTTCCTTTGTAATATTAGCAGCAGTAACCGTTTCTGCTGCTGTTTCCGTTTCTGTTGCTTTCTCACTTTCAGCTTCCTTTTCAACTTCTGTACCCTGCTCATCCTCCCCCTCAACCTTATATTCATACTCCCCCTCAATTTTTGCATCCTCCATGTTTATATCAGATTCTGACTCCCCCTTTTTGGAAGCATCAGTGGTTGAGCTTCGCCTTTTCAGAACAAACTGAGCTTTACGAAGCAGTATTAACTGCACAGCAGTATAAACTACAAAGCAGTATTAACTACAAAGCAGTATTAACTACAAAGCAGTATTAACTACAAAGCAGTATTAACTACAAAGCAGTATTAACTACAAAGCAGTATTAACCACACCTGCAGTATTAACTGCACAGCAGTATTAACTACAAAGCAGTATTAACTACAAAGCAGTATTAACCACACCTGCAGTATTAACTACAAGGGCAGTATTAACTACAAAGCAGTATTAACCACACCTGCAGTATTAACTACAAAGCAGTATTAACCACACCTGCAGTATTAACTACATGGCAGTATTAACTACATGGCAGTATTAATGGCTAGAACACTGGCAGTAGTAACTCTTCACGGACAGTAGTAACTACACTTGATCTAGCAGTAGTATCTTTGTTCTGGCAGTACTAACGTTGATCTGGCAATATTAATGTAGTTCTGGCAGTACTAACCATACTTAGCATATCTTCAGTTCCCAACAAATATATAATATATTAATATAATCCAAATAAAAGATGAAACAAAGTAAATAACCAAATAACCATAATAATTTAGAAATTTGTCTTAAAAAAACAATTCAAACAAAATGAAAACCGCTAAAAATCGTAAACAAAACAATTAGAAAAGTTTTCCATCATGAAAAAACAAATTACTTCTCAAGTTTGGGGATTATCAAATCTGTAATGACTTCTTCTTTCTCATTTGAAGGAATGCATGTTTTAGGAGATTTTGTTGTTGACCCTTTCATTGCATCATCGACATCATAAACTTCATCAAAATCACGCTTCAGATCGACACCTTTACATATCCTTTTCTGATACGTTTTTTCAGCAGGGATGCAAAACTGTGAAAGGAGCAGAGAATTATATAAGAGGTAAAATAAGATTAGAGATAACTATTAAGTTTTTAAATTCTAAAATCTGTTATCCAGGGTATGTATGCATATATCCAGGGTAAAATAAGATTAGAGATAACTATTAACACTAAAATCGCCAACTTAGTTTTTAAAATTAAAATTAATTTTTTAAGACTTTAAGAATTTCAACCAAAAATCAATAATTTTGGCTCCAAAAACAAATTTGACAAACGACAATCCATGATAAACCAATGGCAATTGAAAAAAACTTTCTGACCGGTAATGCATTATTCACACAGGAAACGAAGCAGCAGAGAGCTTACCAGTGGAGAGAATTATTTTTGCAGCAGGGATGCAAAACTGTGAATGGAGCAGAGAATTATATAAGAGGTAAAATAAGATTAGAGATAACTATTAAGTTTTTAAATTCTAAAATCTGTTATCCAGGGTATGTATGCATATATCCAGGGTAAAATAAGATTAGAGATAACTATTAACACTAAAATCGCCAGCTTAGTTTTTAAAAATAAAATTAATTTTTTAAGACTTTAAGACTTTATGCTTTAAAAGATAGTACATTGTGCATTAAAAATTGTTTTTAAGACTTTAAGACTTTCATCCTAAATGCTTTATAAGATAGTATAGATAGCAGCAGTAACCGTTTCTGCTTCCTTTGAAATATTAGCAGCAGTAACCGTTTCTGCTGCTGTTTCCGTTTCTGTTGCTTTCTCACTTTCAGCTTCCTTTTCAACTTCTGTACCCTGCTCATCCTCCCCCTCAACCTTATATTCATACTCCCCCTCAATTTTTGCATCCTCCATGTTTATATCAGATTCTGACTCCCCCTTTTTGGAAGCATCAGTGGTTGAGCTTCGCCTTTTCAGAACAAACTGAGCTTTACGAAGCAGTATTAACTGCACAGCAGTATAAACTACAAAGCAGTATTAACTACAAAGCAGTATTAACTACAAAGCAGTATTAACTACAAAGCAGTATTAACCACACCTGCAGTATTAACTACAAAGCAGTATTAACCACACCTGCAGTATTAACTGCACAGCAGTATTAACTACAAAGCAGTATTAACTACAAAGCAGTATTAACTACAAAGCAGTATTAACCACACCTGCAGTATTAACTACAAGGGCAGTATTAACTACAAAGCAGTATTAACCACACCTGCAGTATTAACTACAAAGCAGTATTAACCACACCTGCAGTATTAACTACATGGCAGTATTAACTACATGGCAGTATTAATGGCTAGAACACTGGCAGTAGTAACTCTTCACGGACAGTAGTAACTACACTTGATCTAGCAGTAGTATCTTTGTTCTGGCAGTACTAACGTTGATCTGGCAATATTAATGTAGTTCTGGCAGTACTAACCATACTTAGCATATCTTCAGTTCCCAACAAATATATAATATATTAATATAATCCAAATAAAAGATGAAACAAAGTAAATAACCAAATAACCATAATAATTTAGAAATTTGTCTTAAAAAAACAATTCAAACAAAATGAAAACCGCTAAAAATCGTAAACAAAACAATTAGAAAAGTTTTCCATCATGAAAAAACAAATTACTTCTCAAGTTTGGGGATTATCAAATCTGTAATGACTTCTTCTTTCTCATTTGAAGGAATGCATGTTTTAGGAGATTTTGTTGTTGACCCTTTCATTGCATCATCGACATCATAAACTTCATCAAAATCACGCTTCAGATCGACACCTTTACATATCCTTTTCTGATACGTTTTTTCAGCAGGGATGCAAAACTGTGAAAGGAGCAGAGAATTATATAAGAGGTAAAATAAGATTAGAGATAACTATTAAGTTTTTAAATTCTAAAATCTGTTATCCAGGGTATGTATGCATATATCCAGGGTAAAATAAGATTAGAGATAACTATTAACACTAAAATCGCCAACTTAGTTTTTAAAATTAAAATTAATTTTTTAAGACTTTAAGAATTTCAACCAAAAATCAATAATTTTGGCTCCAAAAACAAATTTGACAAACGACAATCCATGATAAACCAATGGCAATTGAAAAAAGCTTTCTGACCGGTAATGCATTATTCACACAGGAAACGAAGCAGCAGAGAGCTTACCAGTGGAGAGAATTATTTTTGCAGCAGGGATGCAAAACTGTGAATGGAGCAGAGAATTATATAAGAGGTAAAATAAGATTAGAGATAACTATTAAGTTTTTAAATTCTAAAATCTGTTATCCAGGGTATGTATGCATATATCCAGGGTAAAATAAGATTAGAGATAACTATTAACACTAAAATCGCCAGCTTAGTTTTTAAATATAAAATTAATTTTTTATGACTTTAAGACTTTATGCTTTAAAAGATAGTACATTGTGCATTAAAAATTGTTTTTAAGACTTTAAGACTTTCATCCTAAATGCTTTATAAGATAGTATAGATAGCAGCAGTAACCGTTTCTGCTTCCTTTGTAATATTAGCAGCAGTAACCGTTTCTGCTGCTGTTTCCGTTTCTGTTGCTTTCTCACTTTCAGCTTCCTTTTCAACTTCTGTACCCTGCTCATCCTCCCCCTCAACCTTATATTCATACTCCCCCTCAATTTTTGCATCCTCCATGTTTATATCAGATTCTGACTCCCCCTTTTTGGAAGCATCAGTGGTTGAGCTTCGCCTTTTCAGAACAAACTGAGCTTTACGAAGCAGTATTAACTGCACAGCAGTATAAACTACAAAGCAGTATTAACTACAAAGCAGTATTAACTACAAAGCAGTATTAACTACAAAGCAGTATTAACTACAAAGCAGTATTAACCACACCTGCAGTATTAACTGCACAGCAGTATTAACTACAAAGCAGTATTAACTACAAAGCAGTATTAACCACACCTGCAGTATTAACTACAAGGGCAGTATTAACTACAAAGCAGTATTAACCACACCTGCAGTATTAACTACAAAGCAGTATTAACCACACCTGCAGTATTAACTACATGGCAGTATTAACTACATGGCAGTATTAATGGCTAGAACACTGGCAGTAGTAACTCTTCACGGACAGTAGTAACTACACTTGATCTAGCAGTAGTATCTTTGTTCTGGCAGTACTAACGTTGATCTGGCAATATTAATGTAGTTCTGGCAGTACTAACCATACTTAGCATATCTTCAGTTCCCAACAAATATATAATATATTAATATAATCCAAATAAAAGATGAAACAAAGTAAATAACCAAATAACCATAATAATTTAGAAATTTGTCTTAAAAAAACAATTCAAACAAAATGAAAACCGCTAAAAATCGTAAACAAAACAATTAGAAAAGTTTTCCATCATGAAAAAACAAATTACTTCTCAAGTTTGGGGATTATCAAATCTGTAATGACTTCTTCTTTCTCATTTGAAGGAATGCATGTTTTAGGAGATTTTGTTGTTGACCCTTTCATTGCATCATCGACATCATAAACTTCATCAAAATCACGCTTCAGATCGACACCTTTACATATCCTTTTCTGATACGTTTTTTCAGCAGGGATGCAAAACTGTGAAAGGAGCAGAGAATTATATAAGAGGTAAAATAAGATTAGAGATAACTATTAAGTTTTTAAATTCTAAAATCTGTTATCCAGGGTATGTATGCATATATCCAGGGTAAAATAAGATTAGAGATAACTATTAACACTAAAATCGCCAACTTAGTTTTTAAAATTAAAATTAATTTTTTAAGACTTTAAGAATTTCAACCAAAAATCAATAATTTTGGCTCCAAAAACAAATTTGACAAACAACAATCCATGATAAACCAATGGCAATTGAAAAAAGCTTTCTGACCGGTAATGCATTATTCACACAGGAAACGAAGCAGGAAGCAGCAGAGAGCTTACCAGTGGAGAGAATTATTTTTGCAGCAGGGATGCAAAACTGTGAATGGAGCAGAGAATTATATAAGAGGTAAAATAAGATTAGAGATAACTATTAAGTTTTTAAATTCTAAAATCTGTTATCCAGGGTATGTATGCATATATCCAGGGTAAAATAAGATTAGAGATAACTATTAACACTAAAATCGCCAGCTTAGTTTTTAAAAATAAAATTAATTTTTTAAGACTTTAAGACTTTATGCTTTAAAAGATAGTACATTGTGCATTAAAAATTGTTTTTAAGACTTTAAAACTTTCATCCTAAATGCTTTATAAGATAGTATAGATAGCAGCAGTAACCGTTTCTGCTTCCTTTGTAATATTAGCAGCAGTAACCGTTTCTGCTGCTGTTTCCGTTTCTGTTGCTTTCTCACTTTCAGCTTCCTTTTCAACTTCTGTACCCTGCTCATCCTCCCCCTCAACCTTATATTCATACTCCCCCTCAATTTTTGCATCCTCCATGTTTATATCATATTCTGACTCCCCCTTTTTGGAAGCATCAGTGGTTGAGCTTCGCCTTTTCAGAACAAACTGAGCTTTACGAAGCAGTATTAACTGCACAACAGTATAAACTACAAAGCAGTATTAACTACAAAGCAGTATTAACTACAAAGCAGTATTAACCACACCTGCAGTATTAACTGCACAGCAATATTAACTACAAAGCAGTATTAACTACAAAGCAGTATTAACTACAAAGCAGTATTAACCACACCTGCAGTATTAACTACAAGGGCAGTATTAACTACAAAGCAGTATTAACCACACCTGCAGTATTAACTACAAAGCAGTATTAACCACACCTGCAGTATTAACTACATGGCAGTATTAACTACATGGCAGTATTAATGGCTAGAACACTGGCAGTAGTAACTCTTCACGGACAGTAGTAACTACACTTGATCTAGCAGTAGTATCTTTGTTCTAGCAGTACTAACGTTGATCTGGCAATATTAATGTAGTTCTGGCAGTACTAACCATACTTAGCATATCTTCAGTTCCCAACAAATATATAATATATTAATATAATCCAAATAAAAGATGAAACAAAGTAAATAACCAAATAACCATAATAATTTAGAAATTTGTCTTAAAAAAACAATTCAAACAAAATGAAAACCGCTAAAAATCGTAAACAAAACAATTAGAAAAGTTTTCCATCATGAAAAAACAAATTACTTCTCAAGTTTGGGGATTATCAAATCTGTAATGACTTCTTCTTTCTCATTTGAAGGAATGCATGTTTTAGGAGATTTTGTTGTTGACCCTTTCATTGCATCATCGACATCATAAACTTCATCAAAATCACGCTTCAGATCGACACCTTTACATATCCTTTTCTGATACGTTTTTTCAGCAGGGATGCAAAACTGTGAAAGGAGCAGAGAATTATATAAGAGGTAAAATAAGATTAGAGATAACTATTAAGTTTTTAAATTCTAAAATCTGTTATCCAGGGTATGTATGCATATATCCAGGGTAAAATAAGATTAGAGATAACTATTAACACTAAAATCGCCAACTTAGTTTTTAAAATTAAAATTAATTTTTTAAGACTTTAAGAATTTCAACCAAAAATCAATAATTTTGGCTCCAAAAACAAATTTGACAAACGACAATCCATGATAAACCAATGGCAATTGAAAAAAGCTTTCTGACCGGTAATGCATTATTCACACAGGAAACGAAGCAGCAGAGAGCTTACCAGTGGAGAGAATTATTTTTGCAGCAGGGATGCAAAACTGTGAATGGAGCAGAGAATTATATAAGAGGTAAAATAAGATTAGAGATAACTATTAAGTTTTTAAATTCTAAAATCTGTTATCCAGGGTATGTATGCATATATCCAGGGTAAAATAAGATTAGAGATAACTATTAACACTAAAATCGCCAGCTTAGTTTTTAAAAATAAAATTAATTTTTTAAGACTTTAAGACTTTATGCTTTAAAAGATAGTACATTGTGCATTAAAAATTGTTTTTAAGACTTTAAGACTTTCATCCTAAATGCTTTATAAGATAGTATAGATAGCAGAAGTAACCGTTTCTGCTTCCTTTGTAATATTAGCAGCAGTAACCGTTTCTGCTGCTGTTTCCGTTTCTGTTGCTTTCTCACTTTCAGCTTCCTTTTCAACTTCTGTACCCTGCTCATCCTCCCCCTCAACCTTATATTCATACTTCCCCTCAATTTTTGCATCCTCCATGTTTATATCAGATTCTGACTCCCCCTTTTTGGAAGCATCAGTGGTTGAGCTTCGCCTTTTCAGAACAAACTGAGCTTTACGAAGCAGTATTAACTGCACAGCAGTATAAACTACAAAGCAGTATTAACTACAAAGCAGTATTAACTACAAAGCAGTATTAACTACAAAGCAGTATTAACCACACCTGCAGTATTAACCACACCTGCAGTATTAACTGCACAGCAGTATTAACTACAAAGCAGTATTAACTACAAAGCAGTATTAACCACACCTGCAGTATTAACTACAAAGCAGTATTAACCACACCTGCAGTATTAACTACATGGCAGTATTAATGGCTAGAACACTGGCAGTAGTAACTCTTCACGGACAGTAGTAACTACACTTGATCTAGCAGTAGTATCTTTGTTCTGGCAGTACTAACGTTGATCTGGCAATATTAATGTAGTTCTGGCAGTACTAACCATACTTAGCATATCTTCAGTTCCCAACAAATATATAATATATTAATATAATCCATATAAAAGATGAAACAAAGTAAATAACCAAATAACCATAATAATTTAGAAATTTGTCTTAAAAAAACAATTCAAACAAAATGAAAACCGCTAAAAATCGTAAACAAAACAATTAGAAAAGTTTTTCATCATGAAAAAACAAATTACTTCTCAAGTTTGGGGATTATCAAATCTGTAATGACTTCTTCTTTCTCATTTGAAGGAATGCATGTTTTAGGAGATTTTGTTGTTGACCCTTTCATTGCATCATCGACATCATAAACTTCATCAAAATCACGCTTCAGATCGACACCTTTACATATCCTTTTCTGATACGTTTTTTCAGCAGGGATGCAAAACTGTGAAAGGAGCAGAGAATTATATAAGAGGTAAAATAAGATTAGAGATAACTATTAAGTTTTTAAATTCTAAAATCTGTTATCCAGGGTATGTATGCATATATCCAGGGTAAAATAAGATTAGAGATAACTATTAACACTAAAATCGCCAACTTAGTTTTTAAAATTAAAATTAATTTTTTAAGACTTTAAGAATTTCAACCAAAAATCAATAATTTTGGCTCCAAAAACAAATTTGACAAACGACAATCCATGATAAACCAATGGCAATTGAAAAAAGCTTTCTGACCGGTAATGCATTATTCACACAGGAAACGAAGCAGCAGAGAGCTTACCAGTGGAGAGAATTATTTTTGCAGCAGGGATGCAAAACTGTGAATGGAGCAGAGAATTATATAAGAGGTAAAATAAGATTAGAGATAACTATTAAGTTTTTAAATTCTAAAATCTGTTATCCAGGGTATGTATGCATATATCCAGGGTAAAATAAGATTAGAGATAACTATTAACACTAAAATCGCCAGCTTAGTTTTTAAAAATAAAATTAATTTTTTAAGACTTTAAGACTTTATGCTTTAAAAGATAGTACATTGTGCATTAAAAATTGTTTTTAAGACTTTAAGACTTTCATCCTAAATGCTTTATAAGATAGTATAGATAGCAGAAGTAACCGTTTCTGCTTCCTTTGTAATATTAGCAGCAGTAACCGTTTCTGCTGCTGTTTCCGTTTCTGTTGCTTTCTCACTTTCAGCTTCCTTTTCAACTTCTGTACCCTGCTCATCCTCCCCCTCAACCTTATATTCATACTTCCCCTCAATTTTTGCATCCTCCATGTTTATATCAGATTCTGACTCCCCCTTTTTGGAAGCATCAGTGGTTGAGCTTCGCCTTTTCAGAACAAACTGAGCTTTACGAAGCAGTATTAACTGCACAGCAGTATAAACTACAAAGCAGTATTAACTACAAAGCAGTATTAACTACAAAGCAGTATTAACTACAAAGCAGTATTAACTACAAAGCAGTATTAACCACACCTGCAGTATTAACCACACCTGCAGTATTAACTGCACAGCAGTATTAACTACAAAGCAGTATTAACTACAAAGCAGTATTAACCACACCTGCAGTATTAACTACAAAGCAGTATTAACCACACCTGCAGTATTAACTACATGGCAGTATTAATGGCTAGAACACTGGCAGTAGTAACTCTTCACGGACAGTAGTAACTACACTTGATCTAGCAGTAGTATCTTTGTTCTGGCAGTACTAACGTTGATCTGGCAATATTAATGTAGTTCTGGCAGTACTAACCATACTTAGCATATCTTCAGTTCCCAACAAATATATAATATATTAATATAATCCAAATAAAAGATGAAACAAAGTAAATAACCAAATAACCATAATAATTTAGAAATTTGTCTTAAAAAAACAATTCAAACAAAATGAAAACCGCTAA
The DNA here is from genome assembly GCA_033807775.1 of Saussurea involucrata. NCBI lineage: Eukaryota > Viridiplantae > Streptophyta > Magnoliopsida > Asterales > Asteraceae > Saussurea > Saussurea involucrata. Next base: position 1,387 of record JAWVWS010000505.1, on the reverse strand, counting down.
AAATCGTAAACAAAACAATTAGAAAAGTTTTTCATCATGAAAAAACAAATTACTTCTCAAGTTTGGGGATTATCAAATCTGTAATGACTTCTTCTTTCTCATTTGAAGGAATGCATGTTTTAGGAGATTTTGTTGTTGACCCTTTCATTGCATCATCGACATCATAAACTTCATCAAAATCACGCTTCAGATCGACACCTTTACATATCCTTTTCTGATACGTTTTTTCAGCAGGGATGCAAAACTGTGAAAGGAGCAGAGAATTATATAAGAGGTAAAATAAGATTAGAGATAACTATTAAGTTTTTAAATTCTAAAATCTGTTATCCAGGGTATGTATGCATATATCCAGGGTAAAATAAGATTAGAGATAACTATTAACACTAAAATCGCCAACTTAGTTTTTAAAATTAAAATTAATTTTTTAAGACTTTAAGAATTTCAACCAAAAATCAATAATTTTGGCTCCAAAAACAAATTTGACAAACGACAATCCATGATAAACCAATGGCAATTGAAAAAAGCTTTCTGACTGGTAATGCATTATTCACACAGGAAACGAAGCAGCAGAGAGCTTACCAGTGGAGAGAATTATTTTTGCAGCAGGGATGCAAAACTGTGAATGGAGCAGAGAATTATATAAGAGGTAAAATAAGATTAGAGATAACTATTAAGTTTTTAAATTCTAAAATCTGTTATCCAGGGTATGTATGCATATATCCAGGGTAAAATAAGATTAGAGATAACTATTAACACTAAAATCGTCAGCTTAGTTTTTAAAAATAAAATTAAATTTTTAAGACTTTAAGACTTTATGCTTTAAAAGATAGTACATTGTGCATTAAAAATTGTTTTTAAGACTTTAAGACTTTCATCCTAAATGCTTTATAAGATAGTATAGATGATGAAAATTAGTTTGTTTTGCAAAAAGTTCAGTGGTTACGACCTTCTATTCCAAAGAACACACAACCAAAACTTGGTGAGCTTCTTGAGATATGTTGGCAACAAGATCCAAGTTCGAGACATGGCTTTATGGAAATCATAGATATTCTAATCTAAAGTAGATCGCTAAGGAGGTATGTGTGTAAGGGTTAATTATACAATTAATCATCATCATAATTAGTTAAGTATGTTTTTGGTGATTTTAGGTTGGAGAAGAAGCATCAGTAGTAGCAGATGATCAACGTAGGGACAATTGGACAAAGGATTTCTATTGGTGCTTAGACGGGGGAACCAATGAAAACAAACATTCTTCTACGTGTCTCTTGTAGATTATTATTACTACTATGCATTAATTCAAATATGGTATGTCTTTACCTGCAATTAATTATACAACAAAACAGGATGCCATAAACAAAGTCCAAACATGCAATCCTATTATAACAAG
>JAWVWS010000504.1:0-25000 GCA_033807775.1 Saussurea involucrata | reverse complement strand
GAAAATATGACTCAAAAAAACACTATAATAATTCAAGCCATATATTTATAAATTCAAAAACACGATAATAATTCAAAAAGTAAAAATTTTGAGTAGATAACGATGATATATGTCAAATTTACACATAACGATGCCTGAACTCTTATCAAAAAGGTTGGTATCTATCAGTAACCCGGATATTGTTACCCTTTTGGCAACAAACAAATTAAAAGATAAGTTATTGGAAGACAACATCTATAACTGGTGTCTCAACATACATATCACATATGTAGTGGTAGTACATTACAAATGCAAAGGCATGATGTACAAGTCCTCAATGCATGAGAAAGAAGAGATGGTGTACCTAATCAAACCTTAGTTAATTAATGCCAATGGACATCATAGACTTAAACTCTTCAAAGTCAACAAACCCATCCCCATCTTTATCAACACCTTTAATCATTTTTCTACATTGTCCAAGCTTGGAATTGCTACATCCAAGACTCATGAGCACCCTCTGTAACTCCTTTGCAGAAATGAGTCCATTCTTATCACTATCAAACACCATGAAAGCCTTTCTAAGATCATCATCATTACCATTATCTTGATTGGAAGCAGCAAAAACAGTCATGAATTCATCCAAGTCAATGAACCCATCTCCATTAAAGTCGACCTCTTTGAGTATCCCTTGAGCTTCCATGGTGGCCATAGACTTTTCTTGGCCAAAAGTCAACAACACATTTGTGAGCTCCAATTGAGATATCTTGCCATCGCCATCGATATCAAAGAAGTTGAAGACTTGCTTGAGTTGATTTGAGACATCCATGGCTATGTAAGATGAGATGTGATGAAGAACACATGAATTCTTGGGGGTTTTCTTCTTGAAATTGTTGAAGAAATTCCTTATGTGGGTTTGCAAAGAATTAGGCATCGGAGAAGTAGTAGCTAGTGAGAGGGAGAAACAAACAAAGAAACAAAGAAAGAATGGTTGTCAAGAGTTGTAAAGCATGGAGAACAAAAAAGTGGCATGTCTTGTTTTATGTATTTTCATTTAATTGAATCCAATATCTTTATTTGGTGTCACGGGAAACGAAAATATAATTAATACGTGTTATGTACATGTGAAATAAATGTCTACAATGAATATAACACATAGTTTTAAAATGTGTAATTATTGTACTTCTAGATGACATATTTACCCTTAATAATGAAAGAAGAAATTTTCAATAAGAAATTAAACGCTTTTAAATGTGGAAACTTATTTTAGGATAAATAAAAATAAAAATTAAGACACTTATTTTAGAGATGGAAGAAGTATAATATAACAGATAAATATTAGTAATGTATTTGGACCAAAGCGCCATTGGTCCCGTGGTTTAGTAGATAGCGTGTATGAGTTTAATTTGTCGTATAGAAATATGATTTACTTCAAAAAAAACACTAACATATTCAGATAAAATGAAAATGAGGAAGCATAACTGTATGTATATTCATTATATACCGAAAAACTCACACATGCTCTTCACCACCTTGAGTGAGGTTTGAACCTTTTGATCTCCAAAGAGGTAAAGATCCACCCGTAACCCGAATAGCGTTGTACCAATGACCCAATGTTAAACTTATTGGATGATTCATATGCTATAGGGTTATGTAAAAAAATATAGACTGATGAGATTGTTCATGAATGATTTGAAGATGTAAAAAATGGAATATGGAGCATCTTACCGAAAATATCTTCTCAGCTGCAAATTGGCAATAACTAAAGATCCATGAATCAATCAATAGTGAGAAACCACATATATATATATATATATATATCCTATATATATATATATATGAAGAGGATGGGTAGCAAGAAGATAGGGGAAGGAAGGTAAAAGGAAAGTGCCTGCAGGCAAATAGCAGCATTCACTTGAGTTTGATACCTTTTTGGTGGTTTATGGGGGGCAAGTTGTGGTCTCCGCAACTGCCGGAATCAATGATTCATTCAAACCTTTACTCCACTCCGTCCATTTCCAATCATTGATTTCACAGTAGCTTTCTCAGATAAACCATATGGCCCTTATTCATTGCAATTTGCTAATGGGTATGGGGATAAATAAAAAGACACAGAAAGTAACATCAATTAGAAACGACAACCAACTTAACACTTGGTATTCACACTTTTAACATTTCTTTCCAAGCCTTTCTAATGTGGAAGTTGATACAAACAATTCTATTTGTAATTCCAATTTTAATACGTCTTCGGTCAGGTTTAATGGACCCAAATAACCATGGTATATACATGTGCATAAAAGTAATTTGTCCGGTATGCACACATGTATAAAAACCATGAAACATTTTCAATTACTTTTATGTATATATACCATACATGAATGGTTACCAGGGCGTTCCTCAGTTTTCTATTTTTTCGAGGTTTTCCCCGATCCCCTCTCTCTCTCTCTCTCTCTCTATGTATGTATATATATATATATATATCACCAATATTCATCTTTCTCCCCTTACAACCAAGATAGAATACACAATAAATGAGATGCGATGACTATTTTAAACAAACCATATTGGCTAATGGCTATTGCATACAGATAACAGGAGATTTCAAATACAAACCATATAAATGTTATACACTATACAAACCAATCTCAGCCCATGATTTTGTACATTTTGAATATTTTAGGCAGTTGTCAAATGAGTTGTGGATAATGTATTCGGAACCGATTTAACCCACATCTTTGACATTGATCTGATAATCTGCAGGGACGGTTGAGATTGGTTATTATGGTTTGTAGAATTTCAATGGTTTATATTTGAAACGGACTCTAAATATATGTAAATATAATAATGTGTACAATATACAGCAAATCACAAACCAACCATCTTCTTTATAAAACCAACAATAAAAACAAAAAATAAGAGATTGCTCTCAAGAGTCGCAAGCTCAAGATCATTAAGAAAAATATTTACCACAATCCAAGTCAAACGAGGAGCAACGGTAAAAGTAAAACTCGGATCTGTCTTCGAGATACAGTTTGACAGCAGTGAAGAACATACCTAGCAATCGAAAACCACAATTAAGTCCACCAAACAAATAAGAATATATATGTATACACACAAAAAATCAATCATACCTGTAATCTGCATAAACCCTCTTCCTTCTTGATAGCATCAGTTGACGATGAACCTGCATAAGACCATTACAAAACCAAATCCAGGAAGAAAGAAAAAAACCCAAATAGATGCAATTCTTGTTACATTTAATCATTCCGGAACTCCAACACATAACAGTTGATTAAGATACAACAAAATTCCTTACCAAACCTATTGATTCTATGTGGGAGTGAGCCCCCGAGTGAAAGAAACCACTCAAGGTTCAAACACCAAGCAATCGATAAGGTTCCTAACTTTTCATATACTATGAACAATATTATCAACCGGAAAAAAAAATCAAGTAGGGAAAAGAGAATAAAGAAAACGCAGCAATATTACACATCTCTAAATCTGAGTATACCCATGTCAACATGATCGCAGCAAAACAGGACCCACCGAGGAGCTAAGCATTTCGCTAAGGGCTACCTGGACCTCACTGGACCCATGCTCGCAGCTTATCAGGCTAGAAACCAGAGAGAAAAAGATAGATAAATTCTTCTCAAACGAAGAGTCTCCCAAACTACATATAGCCTGTAGAGTTGCAACGATAACAGGGGCACGTGCAGCTAGTTCTCTCTTTTTCCCAGAGCCTAACGGTATCAACCAGTGGGCCCCGTTAGAAGATAATCCGGTCATACGTGTAGGGCGTGCTATTTCAACGTAGAATTTTAAGACTTCTTGGCAAAGGTCAACAAGTTGAGTCTCCACTTTTGATTCCTCATAAAATGGAGGTCGGTCCACTGCAAGGTTCTGTACAAACGTGAGGCAGGTTTGATAGGACTCGATTTCAAGGCGTAACAATGGTGGGTCCTGCATTTGTGTCATTGGGCCAAGCTCCTGTAGCTTAGAACGCAACGTGGTGTCAGCATTTATCTTGTGGGCATGACTTGCCACTCCACGCACTGCATCGAAGACAACTAACGTGTTCTTTGTTGATAGCTGAGGTCTATACATGTTATAGATCTCTATTATTGCCTGCCAAATTTACAGAAGTTTACATCAAATCTCTTTGGAACTAGTGTTATATTCAACATAACTATAAGTATTGGGGAACGTCGTAAGAGAAAACAAATATACCCACCTGGATCAATAGAAGTTGGACAGCAGCACGACACTTGACATCAGAAATAGCAGTGTATAAACGGTCCCTCCTCAGGTTCTCCAAATCTTCATCTTGCATGCTAGACTCAGCAGAGCCCCCATCACTTCGTCTCGTAGAAACATCTTCATGGTTCCCAATTAAACCATCTCTATTTAATAGAAACAAGAAATCAGGAAGTGTTGCATTCGCTGCCTCTTTCAAAGACAAAACCACTTCAAGCCATTTATCATCGGAAAACAATTCCCCAGAATTGCTCATCAAACGAACAAATGCAGCAATTCCAATACCAGCAAGGCTTTGGTGAGGACGCTTGATAAAACTTACTAACAACATCAAAACCTTATTTAAAAGCGGGTTGACAGTGTCATAGAAATTAACAAAAAGATCCACAACCAACTGGAGTGCAAGTGTGCATGTCTCGTATAGCCACGAGTCTTGATCAAGCTCGTCCACGTCACCATCAATCCCCTGTTCTGAAGAGTTCTCACCAGGAGGATCAATAGCATGCCGGACATAATCAAAGATTGGAAATAGGATAGAATCGAACACCCTTTCCCACAAAGGTAGAGAAAAGTAATGACCATGGTTTCGTAATGTATCAAAGAGTGCTTCAAGGGCACTCTTCCTAATCTCAGGCCTTGAGTCAAAGCTAAGTTCTGACAACCCTGAGGAAACACAACAAAACATTCAAAATTAGAACATTAGTTGATCATACTTGAGAGAAAACACAATCTAAAACTTAATTAGAGAACATCAGTGGATCATATTTGAAGAGACAAAAATGGATAAGGTGGAGCTACCCAAACACCAAAAATGATTTTCATATAAAAATAGTAAATACTTTTCCTTACCAGCTAGTAATGGAAACCAGAAGTACAAATGGTCTTCCTTATCTGCCAAATCTCCATTAGCATATCTTCCGTCTTTTTTTGCATATTGTGGAGATAAGGATATCTTTTCAGACACTTCTTTGTCCTTATTCATTGAGGAGGATCCTAAATCTCCTTTAGCCAGTTTTAACGCACACAAACGCAAGAAAGCAATAGCATTAAGACTGATGTCTTTGTCGAATCTGCTACTGGTGAATGCAATCAGACAATTTACACAATCTGTAAAAGTGGTGGTTTCTGTTTCAGTGATGTATGGAAAATAATCTCGCACTATCTTCTCAATCATTTCAAAGGCGAGGAGTACAATATTTTTGTGGTCATCATAAGCTGCTGTAGTGAAAACCTGGCCATTTTACCAAAATATAAATTAAATAAAAATGTTATTCAGAAAAGCATATTTAACTAGTGTGGAGAATATGAGAGGCTATAATACCATGAACATGCTTTTCCATCCTGACTTGACGTTATTGACACGAGACAGAACCATTTGAGAGACACATCTGATGATCAGTTCTCTAATTTCCACAGCACTACTTTTGCGCATGACAATCACAAAAGGCTTCATGAACTCATTCTGAAAATTGTAATTAGTCAACTCTTCCCTTTCCAAGAACTTCATAGATAGTTGGCGTAAAGAATCCATTGCAAATATTGCAATTGACAGATTTTCAGAACAACCTATAGTCACAAAAAAATCAGAGAGTACATTCCAGATGCCTGTCCACACAAGCCTGATGCGATTCATGTTATAGTGACTGCACAATGAAAGAACAAAAAACAGGTCAGATACAATGAACAAACTGGAAATGGAGAATATAAACAACTAAGTGAGACAGAAGAGTAAGATTCATACGCAATTTCAACTATTTTTGTGAGGCTAAACACTCGTGGATCAGATGTAGATCGTAGTTCCTCCATAGACACCTTGCAAAGTGCCTTCACAAAATCAACTATTGCCTCGCTGTTAAGTTTCTGACTCCTAATGAATATACGATTCATTTCGCCAACTTGTTCCAACATGTTTAACTTAGAGACCAAACTATTCACCTGCTCCGATGTAATACCTGCAGAAGCATTACCACCAATGCCAGCGCTATCATATGAACCTCTTCTTGTTGCTGTAGCTGATTGCTGAATCCTTCCAACTCCCTTTCTTTTAAGAACAGGAAGGATATTTGACTTGGTATGTTTTGATTTTTCAGATTCATTTTGATTAACGGGAAAAAAAGTGGCATCTGGAGGACCCCCCTCTCCCAATAGATGCAGATGTTCAAACCGAGAAACACATGTCAGGATATGCTCCCAGGCCTCCTGTAGATAGTTCCCATCTTCATCTGCAATTGTAACTATTGCCTATGAACAATCAAGAAAATAATAAGAATCTGTTTGATAAGGTTAAATAAAGATGACATTCAGATGAGCATACATCAAAACAATTCTACTGTAAAAATTTACAGATTTGTAAGACAATTACAAATGTCTGTTATTTAAGCTTACTGTGGACTTTTTTTCGTAATGTAAGCGTTGCTAATCAACTTTTCGGGTACTTCATACCTCCCATGATTTCACTTCTTTCTAGCTTCCCACATATTCAAAATTTAAGATTACTTTCCACCCACTTTAGTTAGCAATATATCCTTAAACCTGAGTCTATAGTTGACACAGTAACCAGTTAACAAAAAATTTAAAAATTTTGCACATAAAAACTGATTAAAAAAAGTCTTTATGGATGTTACAAAGGATTTCCTGGATACTTGATTATTATTGCTTAAACTGACCAATCACAGTGATCCATGGACTGTTAGATACAAACCTTGATAGCTTCGATATTCTTCTGTTTTATATCAGCTGGTGAATGAAGAGATGTAAACTTTGCCAGCGAAGTCAAGAAAGCATCTCGATGAGTCTTCATGGACATTGCTGCAGTAACATGGATAGCATAACGAAAGCCCTCCAGACATTGAGCTATTACTATCTCATCGTCACTTTGGTCAAGAGGAACACTAAAGGCAGCTAGCATAGGAGCCCAGCACACCTCTACCATGAATGTAAGTATAAACACATCTGTCGCAGCATAATAAACCGACCTACAAATAGCCAACGCATGTGGAAAGGAAAAAAAAAAGTTAAGTGATGAATATTAAAGAGGAAAAAACACCCGAAAGTGATGAATATCCACAGAATGTCTGATAAAAAGGTAAATCGAAGTGAGATGGTAAGATTGTTTCCTACAGACTCTTTTTCTTAACTAATAAATGGTTTATCTTACTCCGATTTGCGTGCTTTCTCTTTAAACTGTTCTTGCATGTGTCGCATAAGATCATCACTTGTTTGATTTTCTTCAGCATTCTTACGCACCACAATATTCAATATACTGTCTAAACCCAAAATCCTGTTTGAGTTTACAGACTGCCTCTGTTGAAGGGCAAAATCGTCTTCTTTCATTTTAATTTCATGTCTTGATATACGCTCAAACAATGATCTCAGGTACTCCTCAGGTAAGTCCTTCCCATCATCTATGCCACGATTATTTCTTATAAAATCGTCAGCTGACATCTGCAAAAATAGACATATTTGTTATTGGCAAAACTTTTAGGTCAAATCAATATGAAGTATCAGATAAGCTCTAGTGAAGCCCCATGATGATACCTTATTCTTGACCATGGCATTATGAGCATCAGTATTCAGCATTATCACAGAGTAGGCAAGGACATAGGCTGTGTCAGCACTGATGAACGCCTTTGGATTGCATTTGCAGTAACGTTCAGCAAACTTCTCCATGATCCGATCAATCTTTTGTGCCTCACCAGGCAACCTAAAGCCCCGTAGAAAGGCTCTGATTGCCTCATCAAACTCCATACCATGAAAGTCAAATGAATCCACATATGCATGCATTACTTTCAGAGGTAGGTCTTCTCTTTCCCCAAGATAATCACCTATCAAAGTCTTGTTCAAACCAGATGCATTTTTTAAGAACTCTGCTATTTCTTCAGGAGAATTCCCCACCTTATTCACATTGATCAAGAATTCAATTCCCTTTTTAGGCTTCCGGTTAAAAAGAGATATACCTTCCTGCCATTAATCTAACATTAGATCCCTGGAAAATGCTATGAAACACAAAGATAGAACAGCTCAGGTCTCTCAATGAATATATCTACCTGAAGTTCAAGTTTGTAAGCCCTTCGCTGCTCAATTGTTGAAGCATCCGAAACTTCACTGGAGGCTTCGGAATGCGAATCCGATCCATCAACAGGCTCATGATCATTTGCAATCCCATTTTCCATGGTCGGATTTCCAATTTCAGGACTGTTCTCAACCAACTCAGCTTTCTTTGCAGAATGAGGATCAGGAATGCGCAATTGTTTGTTCATCCAGTCTCCCATTGATTTTAAAACATACACTAAGCACTTCATAGCTTCCAGCTTCATGGTAATATCCTGAGGCAGCAAAAGCGTAGTTGCAACTCCAGGTGAAACCCCTTGGGCAGTCTTAAGAAGCCCATTGACCATTCTGTGAAAAGATTAGAACAGCAAAAACAGTGCAACATTTTAGTGTTAGAAAGTTAAAAACTGTTAACATTATAGTTTTCAAGGTGAACGATATAAATGTCCATGTGCTAATTGTTAGATATAGTAAAGTTTGGCTTAACTTTCTTAGTACTAGTTTTAGTATTTCCTTTTTAGGCTTCTTAATGTTTTATATATAGTTTGTAATCTCTTTTAGAAATAGAATGAATAGATTACCAGATTTCAGAAATAACATGGTATCAGAGCTAATGGAACCCTAGCCGCCGTCGCCGGAACCCTAGCCGTCGTCGCCGGAATATGCCGGAACCCTAGCCGTCGTCTCCTGCCGTCGTTTCCGTCGACTGAACTCGTCTAAACCCTAGCCGTCGTCTCCTGCCGTCGTCTGAACTCGCCTAAACCTAGCCGCCGCCGGAAAATGCTAAACCCTAGCCGCCGCCAGAAAGTTGTCTGATTCTAGTCGCCGTCTTCCTTGCCTGAAAGCGTCGCCGCCGCTGGTCTTATTGTCCAGATCTGCGGCTGTTTAGCGCCACCACGTCCTTCCAGACCTGCTGCCGCCCTCTGCCGCCGTCGCCGGCACGCCTCCCTGAATTTCCAGAATCAAGTTGGGGCTGTTGTCTCATTTTTTGCAACTCCACGGTGGTAACTACTCTTGTTTGTTTCTTTATTTTCCATCCTGTTTCTTTTTCCAGAACTACACAAAGGCTCCTGCCTTTTTATACACCCTAAGGAAACCAGGGAACTCATTACCAGCCTTTCTTTTTTATAAAAGCTAAACATCAGCAATGGCACCCACAGAACCCACAACCAAAACACAAGGTTTGACCTCTAGTGATTTCTCCATCCCGGGTATAATTAATTTTTCTGTCGTGTTAAAGATTCCAATTAAACTTAACTCTACGAATTGGGCTCAATGGAGTTTGTTTGTCCAAACCGGTCTTGAAAGTTTGGATAAAGATGATCATTTAATCAAGGACCCTCCGGATCCGGGTCCAAAATCCCGGGAATGGAAACTCAACGATAGTGGTATCCGAATGCCCTTATGGAATGCGATGGAACCACAAGTCCTTAGCATTGCTCAAAACTATCCTACCACAAAGAAGATGTGGATCCACTTGGAATCTTCCTTCTCGGCCAAAGAATCTTTGTCTCACACGTACTCCGTGTTCGGTTCCTACTTCAGATGCGAACAAGGCGACTCCGATCTCACTGAGTACTATACTAGACTATCGAAGCTATCAGAAGAGCTTCGGGTTCTTTTCCCTGTCACTCCGGATGTTAAAGTTCAGGAGGAGCGGCTAGCAAAAATGGACGTGATGACTTTTATTTCAGGATTGTCAACCAAATATTCCAGTGCACGTCCTCTTCTACTGAGTCACTCGGCATCTCAGTCATTGGCATCGACGTATCATCTTGCTCGTGAAATGTACTCAAGTCATACTCCATCACAACCATCCGGAACTGATATATCAGCTTTTGCCTCTTCGAGTACCAGAAATATTGGAAAGGAAGGATATAAGAAGATCCAATGCTTTTATTGTAAGGAATTTGGGCATACCAAATATAATTGCCCGAATCGTCCTACTTCTGGTCCTGGATCTCAACCGCCACCTCGTCCATTTCGAGCTCAGGTAGCATCTGCAGATAATACCACCCCCACTCACACTTTCCATGATGAAGATGTCTCTCGATTCCAACGTGGTTCTCCTAGCCAGGTTCCCTCTATTCCTCGTGCTAACACAGCACAGTCAGGTATAACTTCTGCCTGTTTTTCAGCATGTTCACCATCATGGATTATTGATTCAGGAGCTACAGATCATATGACTGGGAACAAAGACCTTATATCCAATCTCAATACTAATATAGCCCAAACTCCGGTTCGACTTGCTAATGGATCTACGTGTCAAATTATGGGCATAGGATCCACTAGCAACTTGTCGAAACTAAACCTATCATCTGTTCTTTATGTTCCCACCTTTCCAGATAGTCTAATTTCTGTTAGCCAAACTACAAAAATGCTTAATTGTTCAGTAACCTTTTTTCCAACACATTGTGTCTTTCAGGAATTGGGGACGAACAGGTTTTGAATCTCAAGGTCTCTATCGTCTATCTGGGTTGCGATCTGCAGCAGCACATCTTTGTGATTCTAGTATCAGGGAGACTCACTATCGGCTAGGCCACCCTTCTTTGTCTGTTCTGAAACAATTGAGACCGGATTTGTCGTTTGTTAAAGAGTTAGTTTGTGAATCATGTCAGTTGGGTAAACATACCCGTTGTCCTTATCCCCCTAGAGAGTCTAGTAGTGTTACCACTTTATTTCAGTTAATTCACTCGGATGTATGGGGACCTTGTCCCATAACTTCTACCAATGGATTTAAATATTTTGTTACGTTTGTTGATGACTTTTCTCGTGCGACATGGGTTTATTTGTTAAAGTCACGTAATGAAATATTTTCTGTCTTTTGTGAATTCTATGCATATGTCAAAACCCAATTTGATGTCTCCATTAACACTTTGAGGTCTGATAATGCAAAAGAATATTTTTCCTCTGATTTTACAAGTTACTTATCTGAGCATGGTATTATACATGAATCATCATGTGCCTATACACCTCAACAAAATGGCATTGATGAACGCAAGAACCGCCATTTGTTGGATGTGGCTCGCACTATGATGATCCATTATAATGTTCCACAAAGTTTCTGGGGTGATGCGGTTCTTACAGCTAATTATCTAATTAACCGCATGCCCTCTTCCGTCCTCAAAGGAAAGACACCTTTCTCTATCCTATTTCCAAAAGGCACTCCTTTCCCTCTAGCTCCTAAAATCTTCGGTTGTGTTTCTTATGTTCATGATCATCGTCCGGGACATAATAAACTTGCAGCTCGTGCTATCAAGTGCATGTTCCTTGGGTATTCTCGTGTTCAAAAAGGCTATCGTTGTTATAGTCCCAACCTGCGTAGGTATTTTACTTCTGTTGATGTCACATTCCATGAGTCGAGTCCCTTCTATGGTAAACCTATCAACAACGCCTCCGAGCCAACCAATCTTGTTTCTGATTCTTTTGATCTTCAAGTCCTACAGTCTCCAGTAATGACACCGGATGTTATTCCAACAGTCCAAACTGATACTCGTTTCACAAATGTGTATGCTCGACAGCGCCAACGACAAGTGTCTGAGACCCAAGAGTGCCTACCTGTGCATGATGTTCCTGGTACGTCTCCCGTTCCACCACCTGATACACACCTATCATCGCCTCCTGATATTGCCCCCGACCCGGTCTTTGATATCCCCGTACCACTACATACCGAACCTTATGACCCGCCTGGTGCTCCTCTCCCGGATATTCCAATTGCCTTCCAAAAAGGCACACGGACTCGCACCCGATATCCCATTCATGATTACCTTGCCTACTCTCACCTTTCTTCAGAGTCGTGTGCCTACACCACAGCCATTGATCGCCATATTGTTCCCAGAAATGTGACTGAGGCCCTCAATCACCCAGGATGGTTTAAGGCAATGCAGGAAGAGATGGATGCCTTACAGAAGAATCATACTTGGGACTTGGAACAACTTCCTCATGGAAAGCGTAAAGTCGGTTGTAAGTGGGTTTTCACAGTGAAAGTTAATCCTGATGGTTCACTCCATCGTCTGAAAGCCCGATTAGTTGCCAAGGGTTATTCTCAAGCCCATGGGGTTGATTATGACGAGACTTTTTCCCCCGTGGCTAATATGCCCTCTGTTCGCATTTGTATCGCTTTAGCTGCGATCAATCATTGGCCTCTTCATCAGTTGGATGTCAAGAACGCCTTTCTTAATGGCATTCTTGAGGAGGAGGTGTACATGGAACAACCACCTGGGTTTGTTATTGAGGAGGAGGTTACAAAGGTATGTCGCTTGCGACGTTCATTGTATGGTCTTAAACAATCTCCTAGAGCATGGTTCGGCCGTTTTTCAGATGTTCTCCAGGAGTTCGGTATGACTCGTAGTTCTCAGGATTATTCTGTGTTTTTTAGACACCATGACGATCGACGTATCATACTGGTGGTCTATGTAGATGACATTATCATCACTGGGGATGATAGCACCGGCATTTCAGAACTAAAGGAGTTTCTACAGACTCAATTTCAAGTTACTGATCTTGGACGACTTCGTTACTTCCTTGGGATAGAAGTATCTCGATCTCCACAAGGGATTCTTCTGTCTCAACGAAAATATGTTGTTGATATACTTACTGAGTGTGGTCTATTGGGATGTAAACCGGTGGACAGTCTGATGCTCGCTACAGGAAAGCTTCGTCCGAATGATGGAAGTCCTATGAAGGATCCAGAGAGGTGAGAGGTACAGGAGAATGGTTGGAAAATTAAACTATTTGACAGTTACTCGACCAGATATTTCATTCCCGGTTAGTGTCTTGAGTCAGTTCATGTCTGCTCCTTATACGGGTCATTGGGATGCCGCACTTCGCGTCTTGAGGTATCTCAAGGCCACACCAGGCTTAGGGATACTCTATTCAGATCAAGGCCATTGTCGAGTGGGTGCTTTCACTGAAGAAGGAGATGGTAGAATATCTGGTTTCTCAGATGCAGATTGGGCTGGATGTCCTATTTCCAGGAGATCAACTACAGGATACTGTGTATTTGTCGGAGGAAATCTAGTTTCTTGGAAAAGCAAGAAGCAACATACCGTCTCCCGATCAAGTGCCGAGTCAGAATACAGGGCCATGGCAGATGTGTCATGCGAAATGACGTGGGTAAGGAGACTCCTAAGAGAGCTTGGAGTAATTACAGACGGCTTAATGAGATTGTATTGTGATAACCAGTCAGCCATTCACATAGCCAAGAATCAAGTATTCCATGAAAGGACCAAACACATTGAAGTTGATTGTCATCTCATTAGAGACCGTGTTGTGGGAACACGGACAGACCCTCCATCGATCCAACTAGTACACATCAAGACCGAACACCAGCTTGCAGACATTCTCACGAAGCCATTGCGGAAAACTCAAATAGACTTTATTTGTAACAAGTTGGGCATGATTAACATTTTCGCTCCAACTTGAGGAGGAGTGTTAGATATAGTAAAGTTTGGCTTAACTTTCTTAGTACTAGTTTTAGTATTTCCTTTTTAGGCTTCTTAATGTTTTATATATAGATTGTAATCTCTTTTAGAAATAAAATGAATAGATTACCAGATTTCAGAAATAACACTAATAATAATAGATACAGTATTAAATATCGTTCGAACATGTAATCTGCGTAAAATTTATCATGGAAGTTTATCATGGAAGATGACTATACAAAACTGCAGAGGACCATACCTTTCAAAAATGTTGGATGAATTGACATCACAGTCATAGTTGACAAATATATCTACCAAGATCTGGGAATCAACACATAGCCTTTCAAGAAATCGCAGTACTATCATCTTCTGCTGAAAATTAGGTTGAGCGACATTCTCTAGAACTCTGAGAACAATCATAGGAAAGAATACTCCAATCTCTGCCTTCAATCCAGCTCTAAATCTTGACAACAAACTAATGAAAATCGAGCAAGAGAGCTGAAATACAACTAAAAGGGTCGATGCACTGTTCTTCAGTAAAGACAGGCATAAGTACTGCTTAATGGCACCCAAAAATCTGCTCCACAATGAAAAGGAAAAAAGAAGATTAGCATTCAAGTGGAAAACATCTACAGTCAGAATGGAGAACAAAATACCAACCAACTACAGTAAGCAGGCTTTAAAAATACTTGAATACGAGAATTACCATGTGATAATACAGATTTAAGTCAATGAACTTTGCAAAATAAGAATAAGGAGATGTGCAAGTGCAACTACCAAAAAACTAAAAACTAAAGTGACTGATTGTATAGCTTTTGATCTTTTTCCACCAATCAACCACTTGTTACATTTAAATTCATTTTGGTCACTCGTCACACTAGCAACAAATAACTCATGGTGTATGTATTTCAACACAAATAAAAACAAAAATGATCTTATATACTAAAACAAAGAAAGTATCGTTTTAGCAACAAAAGTCATGGTGTTGTCACTTGAAGAATTGCATGTTCAGTTTACACAATAATCAGTTCTACACTCCATCAACATGATAAAGGATTTATATCACTTGCTCACTATTTTAGTAACAAAACTTTATATGCATTGCACACAGGTCCATAGCGAGGGAAGTATATTTCTCTTGCTAAACAAAACAAATTAGAGAGTAGATCAAGATTCAAGAATCATGTCATCGACTCATCGTAAAAGCTGATAAAAAATAAAAAGTTTATCTCAGTCATGTAACACCTCCCAAAATCTCCAGGCCATGTAACACCTCCCTAGTCTCCAATCATCGAATCCCTCATGAGTCGTCCAGTTTTCAATTTGAACCACAGCCAGCAACTACAGAATTTAAGGTTTATTCAAGAAGAAAAACGCAACCTCAAAAGTCAAGAGAAGCCTGATGTCGGGGCACATCCCACGACACTACATGATTCTGAATCGAGCCCGATGACTGTTGAACCTAGCACAAGAAGAGAAAATGAGCCAAAGACTGGTGAGACGTCAAGAAATGAGGATCTTGAGATGCCTATTGCCTTATGAAAAGGTACTGAAACTTGCACTCAAAACCCAATTAAAGGATTTTATTTCGTATGGAAATCTTTGCCAGCCCTATAGACTCTTTATCTCGACGTTAGACGATGTTCATGTGCCAAATAATACTCAAGAAGCATCAAGTCATCCAGGATAAAGACAAGCAGTTCAAGAGGAGAGTATGGCCTTAGAAAAAAGAACACTTGAATGATCAAGGATAATGAGCTGCAAACACTGTTTTAAAAAGCGCCAGAGTACTCCACTAGTACTCCTACGGAACCAAATAAAAATTTGAACATGAGGAATAGGGAATTCCATTTGATAGGCAGGTGTCAATGTCTCGTTGGAAGACTTATTTATCTCAATCACATAAGACCTGATATAGTTTATGCGGTGAGTAGGTTAGTTGATTCATGAACAATCCTATAAGTCTATAAAATAGCATATGAATGCAGTATATCGAATTCTAAGATACTTGAAGATGACTCCCGGAAAAGAGTTATGGTTCAAAAAAGGTGAATGTCAAGATATAACCTTATACTCGATGCAGATTGGACAGAAAACAAAACGGACAGCAAGTCAAAACTACAGGTATTGCTCCTTTGTATGGGTAATCTTGTAACCTGTTGGAGCACGAAGCAATCTATAGTGTCTAGAAGCAGTGTTGAATCTGAATTGAGAGCCCTACCAGTAGCAATATGTGAAGGAATATGGAATAGAAGAGTGATGACCGAGCTAGGATTGGAATTTGAGAAGACTGTCAAACTAAAGTGTGACAACAACGCTGCAATAAGCATTGCAAAAGATACGGTTCATCATGACCAAACCAAGCATGTGAAGATTGATCGTCATTTCATCGTTAGAGAAGATTGAAAACTCAAAGATTAAATCACTTTCACTCCATCACAAGATCAATTAGTTGACGTCCTAACCAAGTCTTTGCAAGGAAAAAACTTTGAGGAATTAGTTAGCAAGTTGGGCATGTACAACCCAACTTGAAAGGGAGTGTTGAAAATCCCCAAAGCAAGAAATGATTTTGGAAGATTTTGTAGAATCACAATGATTCTGGAAGATTTGATGGGATCTTGTAACATTAGGAGTGCTGCTATTGCTTCCTATTTTTTGTTGTATCTTCGTGTATATAGGTGTAATACCTCAGTTGTATCTTCGTGTATAGAGTCGAATATACAGAAAAACATTTTTCTCTAAATCGCCATAAACATATGAGTTAGAATTTTGGTACTTCGTTATTTGTTTTATAATAGCTATTTTAAATACTAGTTTCACAGTTTCATCGATGCGGTTACTCACACAAGATAGGTAACATCCCTCCAAGTTGAGAAAGATCAATTATGAACACTGTTTGAGAAAAATCAGTTAGTCCCTATTGAACTTTTTGAGACGCTTAATGCAACGATAGGTTGCTATATAAAGCAATGTGGGATACTCCTAGACAACAAATTGCGCAACACAAACTAATCGAAGGGGTGGGGCAAATCTTAACACTTTACACTTAGGCGTGGATTATTAGCACACTTTATACTCAAAGCTCCAATTGTTGTCCTTAGTGAGATATAAGCATATAGCAATAAATCAAGTTGAGGAGCACCTGACCTGTACTATACGAGTCTTATGCATGATTACTTGGCTCACAGACCTATCCCATGTAAACGCCAGTTCTAAGGTCATGGCACAAGTTTATTTATTCACGTTCTTGTTTGTACTTTGCATGTTTCAATTGTTGCGTGTAAATGAACTACTACTATCCAGTAATGGTATTCTTGAATTATATTTGTAAGATAACAAAAGGCAATGATCAAATTTTTATAAATAAACTACAACAACCAAATCGTTAAAACCATAAATACCACACTTACCAAGTCGCTAAAATTGGGATATCATGTCACTCAAAATGTTATATGTAATGCCACATTTCATGTTAACCTTCTAATGTACGGTTATCCTGGTAGTAACAATGTCAATGTTTGCAAACCACGATGAGTCGGGTTAAATTAACACCAAGGTGACTGAGAATTACAATGTTAGACCACTGTGACCAAAATTGGTGCTTGCCTTACTAATATTATACCTGTACTTTATAACCTTTAACCTATATCACACCAGAAACAAGACAAACTTCACTCCATATTTCTCAAGCTTAGAACTTTCTTGAAACTCGGCAAGTTGACTCCCAAATAAAGCTTGGTCCTAAATTGTGTGGTTCGAATAACTAGACCTCAAACCTTCTCACATCAAGTGAAGACCACAACATTCACATATACCCTTAAATCTCTTATAACACCAAAAGCACCTGGATAAACCATTTTGAGAGTTCATAACTAAAATGCATGACGTATTCTATAAATTGTAAGGATCAACTGCAATAAAATTGCGCATGCCAACATGTGATATTATTTTTCTAATGTCTTGCACATTGTTCAGGCAAGTGTGGAACAAACCACGATATACAGTCAAAAAAAACTTCATTGGTTGGTTACAAATGATGTTTATGATATGATTTAGAATTTATTAGTTCTTTTTATATGGTTATTTAGCCCCAACATTAAAAACCATACTTATAGCATTTGTTTGTAGAAGTTGTGGCAAATGCAACAGTCCAGGCTAATAACATCACAAAACTTAAACTCCTAAAATAGCACACCCACATTCAAATTTCAACATAAAACTAAAAAGGACGGCCCCAAAAAGAAGCTTAAGAGTCATAAACATGATAATTTATCATCCTAATTATCAACATGTGAGAGGAAAACAGAGCATGAGTAAGTACCGTTCACTAGTTCTAAAAATAGCCCCAGCATTCTCCAACAAGATCTTCAACAACTCCAAAGCAACTATCTTTCCTCGCATCATCTGTGGATCTGCCAATGCATCCTTCGGAGGGGTCTTCATTGATAGCTTACAAAGAGCCCGAAACACCAAAAACGCATCCCTTCTTAGCTTATTCCCAATCTGAACCTCTATATCATCATCCCTGTCAACCTCCCCATCTGCCAATTCCCCTTTTCGCCCCTCCAATGCCGTCTTATACATACTAATCTCCCAGTACTTAGCATCCAACATATCCTTATCCGTAGAATCTAACAAATCAGCAGGATTTGTTGACTCTACAGTTGAAGTCCTCGTCTCGAACGCCCCATCATACACCCCACCACCGCCACCGCCACCACCATTTGATCCTAACTGTATCCCTGGATTCAAAACCCCGTCCATTCCATGAATAACTTTACTAATAAACCCTTGAACAAACACCGTCATTGTTCCATCACCATCTCCCCCCTTCTCCTTAGCCTCCATCAGCTCTGCCACCACGATCGGCTGCACCGGCACCGTTGATGAATCAGCCTCCATCCTCCTAAAAACAATCACAAGCATCTGCACCAATGACGCCTTCGCTGTTGTCTGATTAACCACATTCTTACTCCCTAGATAAATATTATAATTAGTCCTCACAATCTGCAACAAACTATCACCATGTATCCTCAACGATACCGACGTCACTGCGGATAAAATCGTCTTCAACACCAACAATTCCACCCCTTCCTCCCCAAAATCATGACAATTACAAACTGATTCCATCAATTTTGCTAACAACTTTGCATCTGGACCACCAGTGGGATCCGCTTCGCCACGTAAATATCCATGAGCAATCAACTTCTGTATACAATCCAGAGCTGGCTCAGCGATCTTAATATTTCCCGAAAAGCAAGCGTTGATGATAGGGTTTAAGATGAGTTCTGATTCGACTAGGGTAAGTTCGTTGGTGCCGGAATCATGCAGGACGCCGGGGGGCGGTGGTTGTGGTGACGTGTCCACATCTGATTGATTGTTGTCTTCTGATGTAGGCGATAGAGGAGAGGGTTTAGTGATGTGTTCGAGTACTGATTTGGATTCATGAGCAAGTTTAGAGTGTTTGCGCCAAGAGCTGTTTTTGATGATTTTTTCTAGGGCTGGGACTAGGATATTGTTGATGAGGCGGGATTCGGCTTCCGAAAAAGGCATCCCCCAAATTTATCAGTTAGATCTAAACAGAATGTTGTGAATTGTGGTGGACCTTCTGAACTGGTGGTGGATCGGCCGTGAATGATGGCGGTTTGCGGCGACGGTATCGTCGGAGTAGATAGTGAGAGTGGTCTGAGATCGGGTTTGGATCGTCTTGTTTGTTTACCTTTTGGGTCTTTTGGTAGGGTCTAATTTACGTTTTTACACGATAAAATTTCAACTTTTTTAATAAAAATATTTAAATATATAACGTATGATACACAATTAATATTACTTTATAACAATATACTACTTTATAATTAATAAACACTTTTAATGGATTTTCAAACCATATAAAACAAAAATTGTATTCTCTACTTTATTTATAACCAGAAAGGTACTTACGCAATGTAGCTTGGTTCATTTCGATTTTATTGTTTTCCTTTATTTTTCTGTCAATTTTACCGCCCAACTCGTAGGAATCTCAACGAAAAGCAATAAGAAAGATAAAACGATATGGCTCCTTGACGACTATAAGGAATACAACGTGAAAAGAATGAGAGAACTTCAAGAAGAAATCGAGGATCATCCGGGTGCAAACACGGTTCAAACTAAGGCCATCAGTACCCCATGGGCCATGGGGGGAATCTTTCAATGATTCCCCCCCACATCATCGCCACATCAGCTTTTCTTCCATCCCTCACTCCATCCCTCACGATCCCTAAACATCCGTACCCCATTCCCTCAAACCCCTTTGCCACCTCATTTATTTTAATTCTTTTATTTATACATTTAATTATTTAACAAAATAAAAATATTTATATATATATTTTTAATAAATAAAAATAAGATAAATAATAAAAATTAAAATTCATATCATTCATTAAAAAATTAAAAATTACAAAATAAATTTAAAAATCTACTCGTCGTCATTGTTGGGAACTTGGATACGCCAAATATGTTCGACCAAATCCGACCGAAGGTTATTATGAGTTTCCCGGTTTATGACTTCTCGAACATTTGCCGCGCGTTGTGTCTCACTGATTTGGCTTTCGATATCATTCGTGAAAAAGTCGTTTTCCACGTCACCACAAATAGCATGGTTTTCGTCTTCGAGTATCATATTGTGTAATATGACACAAGCGTACATAATGTTTCCCAATATTGCCGGTTCCCATCCGCGTGCCGGGTTATGAAGTATATGCCAACGTTGTTTAAGCACGCCAAAAGCTCGTTCAACATCTTTACGTGCGGATTCTTGCGCGGACTTGAACTTTTGTCGTTTAGAGTCTTGTGGGCACGTAAATGATTTTACGAAAGTAGCCCATTCCGGATATATCCCATCCGTTAGATAATATACATGCTTGTAGGTGGCTCCATTCACCTCAAAAGGGCAGTCGGGTGCTTTTCCATCATATACATCGTTGAAGATGGGCGACTGATTGAGAACATTGATGTCGTTGTTGGAACCGGCAACACCAAAGTATGCGTGCCAGATCCATAGATCTTGAGAGGCCACTGCTTCTAGCATGATTGTCGGGTGCTCATGATCACCTCTCATGAATTGACCTCGCCATGCATTCGGACAATTTGCCCACGCCCAATGAGTACAGTCTATGCTGCCGAGCATGCCGGGAAATCCGTGTTTAGCTTCATGCGCGGCGTACAACTTCTGAATATCAATAAAAGTAGGCTTGCGTAAATATTTTTGACCATACAGTTCAATAATACCTGTGCAGAATTTGTACAGACAATCTCGTGACGTTTTCTCTCCCATACGGATGTACTCGTCAAGTGCGTCAGCAGCTACTCCATACGCCAATTGCCGAATAGCGGAAGTACACTTTTGTATCTGAGAAAAACCTTGTTTGCCTAACCCGTCAAACCGAAGTCTAAAATACGGATACCCTACTTCTAAATCTTCAACTATTCGTTCGAATAGTTGTCTGCTCATCCTGAACCGCCGCCTAAACATATCCGGTGTATAAATCGGGTTGACGCCAAAGTAGTCCCGCATAAGCCGCTCGTTTGCAGTTACTCGACCTCTTTCAATGTTTGCGGCCCTCTCTCTTGTTGACGATGAGGCGGTGCTACCATACAGCGATTGTGCAGCATGTCGAAAAATTTCCCTTTGTAGATTCAACAACTCGTCGGTGTCTACGGATGATGGTGAACCGGGTTGTGGCGAATCCATATTGTTTAATATATAGAGGTTGAGAAAATTTGAGAGAGTTTGAGAGGTGTGAGAAATAAGAGGTTGAGAGAATAAGAGGTTGAGAGGTGTGAGAAATAAGAGGTTGAGGGTTAAATATATAGTGGGATTAAATTGAGAAAATTTTTTTTTTTTTAGAAAGAGCCGTTCAACGGATATATTTTTTTAAAAATTTAATTAAAAAAAAAAAATTTAAAAACCTTCGGGATGGATCGGGATCCCATCCCCGGATACCATCCCGCCCCGCCAACCCCGCCCGGGCCGTAGCCCATCCCGCATCGACCCCGCCCATCCCGCATCCCATCCCGAGCTCATCCCGAGCCGGGTACGGATGGCCTAAGTGGCTCACGGAAATCCCAAAAAAGGTATGTGTCTTTATGTGGAGAGTCCGGTTGGACCGATTACCATGTAGAGCGACTTTGGATAAAATGGGCATGGATTTAGATACGACGCTATGCCCGAGATGCGGTAACTCGGTTGAATCATTGGACCATGCTTTAGTAGCATGTCCGGAGGTCCAATGCTTGTGGAAACTTACCGGTAGATGGTGGAAGAAAAATCTAGACGGGGCAGAAACGATTCAAGAGGTATTACTAGAGAACGACCCGAATGCAGAAAATGGCAGAGGCGATAAGATATGGACAGCGGTAAAGTGGTCGCTAATGTATTTCATTTGGACACAACGGAATAACTTGGTGTTCAAAGCGGATAAAAGGAAGATTATGGACCTTTTTTCGAATATCAACGAAGAATTTTCGAGTGGGTGTCGAAGAGGACAAAAAATTACACGAGGGACTGGAAGGCGTGGCTGGTAGACTTGACAACGTTATAGTGCGAATCGGTATAAAAGACGTCTCGGGGGTCCAGTCGAAGTTGTGTGGGTGCTGCTCGTAAACTGCAGTTTTTGGCTTGGGACTGTTTTAATTGTAATATCTGCAAGTTGTGTCGTGTCTTGCTATTTGGCTACTGGTGGTTTTGAAATTTGGTCATCGGATACTTTGAAATTGCTTGGTGTTGGTTAATTGGTTGTATCCCTTCTTTTGGTTGGTAATAAAATGATATGTTGTTCAAAAAAAAAATTATTAGACGATTTTGTCAATTTAGGTTTAACAATGATGTAACTTATTTTAGATTTACTAATATTTATAAAAGAATAATAAACGAATTCAATTATTATTCTAATTATAATGCAGAATATTTATATTTAAAATAAGTTGTTTATCCTGCATCTGATTATGTTTATCGGTTAGTTAATTAGTTATGAATTCAAACATGCAGCTTTAAAAACTTGGACACATGTATTATTTACTTGCAATCTTAAAGTTTAAGTAATATGTATCAATAAATAGTACATGACGCATAAAAATATGTTATTAAGAGTTTTTCCTCAAATATTTTATAATATAGTATAGATACAGAAACTTCAAGTTCAGTAATTTTCTAAAATTTAATATTAATTGCGAGATCATTTATTAATTAATTTTTACCATTTAAATTAAATATAGAAATACTTTATTTAAAACTTCGAATGATAAATTTATAGTAATATTTAGGTGGCGTTTGTTTTTTAAGTAATGCTGAAGTGTGAAGTCTTATTTCACTTATGATTTTTAAGTGGTGGTGCTGAAGTCTGAAATATGAATAAAAAGACTGTTTGTTTTTGTAAGCTGAAAACATCTGAATATGTCTTATTGTCTATTTTTGACAATTTCCCAAATCCGTACCGTGAACTTCAAATTGCAGCTAATCACAATCGGCATTCTCCTTATGAAGATGATCTTACGTCGAATCATCAAATCCCTACTCCAAATCCTTTCTTTCAATCAATAACAACCTTCGTGGCTTCATCAATTACATCGATACGGCGGCAGAATCGCCACACACGGCGGCGCCGGAAAAGGAGGAAGAAGATGAAACAGCAGCAACAATCACCAATCTCTGCAAATCTTTCTCAAACAATCTCAACTGGAAAATCCTCAATCGAAATCTCGAGTTATCCGATCTCAGAAGCTCAACTATCATCAACAAAGTATTCATTCAACTTAAACACCCATCGAATGCTAAAAAGCCCTATCGTTCTTCCAATAATATGTTCAAAAATCAAATGAAAACCAAGGGCTTAATAACTTTCCATGTTTAATACAGTTACAAACAAAAAAATTGTATGTGCATAACAGATTACTAACTCGACAAGGTTACAGTGCACTTTTGAATTTTCTAGTAAGCTCGTAATTGTTCTAAATAGTTCAATGTCGTCGGTAGTTGGTCTACAACCAATTTTATATCTTCAACTTTTATCCCACTTAATAATCTATGTAATCTTGTTCAATGGAGCAACATTATAGGTACAAGTACAACACGAATCAAACATAGAACAAACGCTTAAAAGTGAAATTAGGGCTTGTACCGAAGCAGAGCAGCTTCCGCTGACAACCTTTCGCCTCACAACGCCAAACAATGAATCGAAAATCTAAAAACAGATCTTAGAGATTTTGATTGATTTACCAGATTCGGGATCTCTCGATAGAACGAAAGAACACGACAGAAAATCGAAATCAGACGAGGAAACAAGAACACACAGCAGAAAATCGAACAAATTTTAGAGATCGATTGCTAGGAGAATGACTGCTTGGTGACTTCGATTTGTTGGATGAAGGTCGTGCGGTGGGTGAGAGTATGATAAGAAAAAAGTGGGGAAAAGTGATGGGGTTACAACTTTTTGTTCCACATCGTTTTAAGTGATAAGTGGATCTGAATTGAGAAGAAAAACAAATGCTCTTATTTTAAAAAACATCTGACCAATTAAGTGTTATGAGGTAATAAGTGCTGAAAATTAAAAATAAACAGCCCCTGAATAACAGAAGTTAAAATCTTTAGAATAATAGTAAATTACGAACTTCATCCATGTGGTTATCGAAAATTTTGAATTGGGTCCTTCAAACAAATTAATTACAGTTATGGTCATCGTGATTTCACTTTTGTTTCAGATTAGGTTTCTCACCATAACTCTACTAACTGATACTCCGTTAGAGAAGGGGTGATGTTGTCTTATTACATTTTTTAAATTGTACGTATTATTTTTAATATTATGAATGTATATTTTTTTATTATTAGTTAAATTATAGTATCATGATAGATACAATATATATATATATATATATATATATTACACATCTTAAACAAACAAAACCGAGGGTGTGCCTAGGGGTGTTAACGAGTCGAGCTTTTAACGAACTACTCAAACTCGAGCTCGTTTATCTCGAGCTCGAGCCTAATAAATATCGAGCTCGAGTCGATCTCGAACACAAAATAAAGCTCTTTTAACTTAACGAGTCGAGCTTCGTAACACCAATGTTCGACTCGACTCGTTCGAAAGCTCGATTAAACATAAAGAGTCGAGTCGAGCCATTCGAGCCTACTTTTTTTCGAGCCAAACATATTCATATGTTTACAAACTATATAAAAATTATCGTGCTTTAAGTAATAAACGAGTTAATGGATCTCAAATTCGAGCTCATAAACGAGCATCGAGCTCGAACTCAAACATTGAAAA